>CM021101.1:222614128-222710071 GCA_007115665.2 Sequoiadendron giganteum
TATGGCACCATTAAATTAAAATAGCCTTATGATATGAATTTCATTGTTCGAGAGTAAATGGGTACAAGAGCCATTGCAACTTCAATTGAAAAGATGCATCTTCTATTGCTACAAAGAGGAGCCTCAAGTTCAAGTCACAGGAATCATAATAAATTGTCTAAATTGCATAAAATATCACATCAAAGCCATGCGCTGGTTCAAATCCCAGGAATCACAATAAATTGTCAAAATTGCATATAATTTCACATCAAAGCCCAATTCATTGCTACAAAGAGGAGTTTTGGGTTCAAATTCCAGGAAACATAATAACATATAAAATTGAATAAAATATCACATCTAAGACTCAATCCATTGCTATAGAGAGGCCTTTGGTTCAATTCCTGGGAAACATTATAAAATATCAAGAGTGGATAAAATATCGCATCTAACACCCAATTCATTGCTACACAGACAAGCTCAATTTTGGCAACTACACCACATGTTTCTCCAAAAAGGGAATTTTACCCAATCAAAAGAAATAGCTTTGCAATACATGTTACACCAAAAAGGGAATTTTAGTATTGTACCCAATCAAAAGAGACAGTCGTGTTTGAAGAATCAAAAAATCCATGGCAGATCAAGAGACCTAAAACAAGGGCATTGCGGGTTCTTTTTGAATGATGAATCTTCTGCTACCAATTTAATTTATTTATTTTTTAAATTATCATAAAACAACAGCAATATAAGAAAAAGAGAGGAGGGTAGTGATGTAATTACCTGATTGTGGTTAGGCCATATTTGGAGCAATGGGGGCACTCAAAAGGAGCAGGGGTGTCCCTGGAAACAGTCTCCCGCAATGGAATCCCTTCTGAATAGCCAAAGATTTCATTGGGTGGTGTTATACCTACCTGATATGGCTTCGTATAGTAAAACTGCTGAGGAAGAGGCATCATCACCATCTACATTGGCTTTGCTGGATATGCATACGGAATTCCTACTGTTGGTTCCTCCATTGTTTTCACTTGCTTATTTTCCTCTTTGTCGATAGGTTACTAAACACAATTAACATATTTAATAGTGTGAAGGCAAAAACATCTATGGAATAAATTCTCAGAAAAAGAAAAGCAAATTCTATTTAGGAAACTATCAAAAGAAACTTAAATTGCCCCATTTACAAAACCCTAGCTAGCATAAATGCTCTACATTTTAGTTAATCGGGCAAAAGCACCACCCCTAACAGCATATAAAGCAGTGGTTGATCTTGAACGAGAGGCATATGAAGCAGCAAAGGCATGGGAAGGAGTTGCAGTAGCTCCCGTACATTGGTCTCTTAATGATATTTGTTATATGCAAAATGTGGGCTATTCATGACAATTGAGTTTCCACTGGTGATATCTCTGGTTATAGAGAAACAAGAAGTCCTTCAACTTAATCAACAAAATTAACTGTACAACATATTATTAAACATTTGAATTGTTATAGAGCCTAGATTTTGGATTTGAAGTTAAATACCTGGGTGAGGATGCTTTCTCTTTCAAGTTTTTCTGTAAAAGCTTGGCCAACTTCACGTTAGAGAATGCCATTGAGAAGACTGCCGAGCAAACGAAAGTCATCCTCAAATGCCTGGAATGATATCTCCTCTGCAATTTTGTCCATGGTGTTGAGAAAGCAAATTGCTCTAAATACTACACTGCTGCAAATTAATCTAAACCCATCTTAACAAAATATTTGAAGAGAATTGCATCCTACCGTTGCTTTCTTGTATCCTTTTTCTGCATTTTTTCTTGCATTCTAATTTGAATTTTAAATTTTCTTGGGGAGTGCATGGTAGCCAGGGAATTTCACCGTACTAGTTTTTTAACTTAATTATGCAATTGTGAAATTTGTATACAAAAGTTAATTTTTATTTAGTTTTGGATTATTTTAGGGGAGTATAATTATATATCAACAAATATTGTATTTTTGAAAAATTAGATTCATTTTATTTATTTATTACTATTTTTATTTTTATATATTCTTTTATATATTTCATCATGTCTTATTTGTATCTATCTATGTTTTTAGACATTTGTTATTTATTATGTTTGTTATTGTCTATTATGTTAAAATATTCATGCTCCACATTAGCATGGCTATTCTCTTATTTCAAGAAATCCAACAATGTGAGATTAATCTTGTATCGCACCAATTCAACCTCTAAAAATTTAAATTTAAAATCAATGGACTTTCATCTATTAGAAAACCTTTCCTCCAAAAGCATCCATACACTCAATGTATTATCTCATAAAATAAAGATTATTGTAAACTTGTAGAATATTTATGCAAGGCTTTTTGAAATATCAAGCTCCCCAATTCCACTCTATGCAACGATGCATTTTAATCCATGCTTCATCTCCATACATATCAAACTTACAAGAGATACTCAACTTTAACAAGCAAGACAAAGGTAATGATAGCCAATGTTAACAACTACTTATGTGCTTGATTTTATAGAAATAAAGTTACAAAAAACTACCATGTTGTTATCATATCCCATGAAGTCAAACAATATCAAATGGTTATAGGGGAAGTAATGGAATAAGTATGGGTGTCATACTAGTAAAATTAAGATAATGTTATTACACAATAAAATTTGTTAATGACAAATTAAATGAGAAGCATGGACACTGTGAAAAAAATGAACAAAAAGGAACACAAAATTATCATCCATCAATGCATTCAATCACATATAGGAATGATGGTGTTGAGTCTAGATAGTTCCTAAAATGTCATTAAAGTGATATGACATTCTAGTTCCTTGATCTCCCAAAATTTTAAGTCACATGAAAAAAAAACGATGGTGCTAGGAGTCTATAAACCCTTGCGACCCCTTTGCCTCTACGAAAAAGTGTGAAAGAAGGGAAGAGAAAGTACGTGGGATAGGAAAGGAAGATATTGGTGTGAGGAAAAGAGAATTGAGAGGGAAAACGTGATCTCATGGAATGCATAGATTGTAGGATATAAATGAAGTGAATTAGTTGAAAAGGCTTTAAAATCCTTTTTATAAGAAAACATGGAAATAATGGTTGATGAAGGTGAATAACTTGCGACCCACCATAAAGGCATGATTTTAGGTAGTCTAAGTTACACGCTACCATGAGGGTGTGATATACAAAGATTAATAGGAGGAGAATAGATTAAGAGGGCATCTAAACTTTGGGTGAGATATATTTGGGGCACCATTGGGAACATCGTGTGATAGATAGAGGTGATTTAAGGGGGGGATGGCATGTAGAGAAAATATAAGAATGATATTAACACAAAAGGAAAATATAAAGGAAATTGACATAGGAATAAGATATGAAGGGTTGGAAGTAAAAGGGTTTGATGAAGGATATACGCATGATATTAGAATTGATTTGTTGAAAAAGGCTTTAGAATATCTCAAGAAAATAAAATTGGTAGGAAAATTGCCCAAACATAGCCCACATCCTCTTTGCGTAAGATAAAATAGGAGATTTAGGAGAAGAAATAGGAGAAGAAATAGACGTCTACTAAAGCATAAAGGAGGGAAATTTTGTTAGATATTAGAGTTGCAACTACCTTGGTAGATGTGAAAGATGAAACAGGAATATGGATTTCATGGAGCATAGTGAACAACGAAATAGGTACTTAGTTTTTTTACTAATTATATATTTTGTTTTGCATGAGGAAGTTTTTCTTTGAGTCAAAATATTTTTGAGATTAAACCTATCCCAATGTCTATAGGAAAAACACTACAAACTTTCTTATAGGCTATCTTGCCTTTTTTATTCAACCCATCTAGAATTTTAGGTATTACATAAGGTTACACTTAGTGGAATCGACAAAGAATATGATTATGTTGCCTACTAAGACATGAAAACAAGTTTCCAATTGAAGACTAATGTCATTACATACTATGAAGATGATAATGAATATATTACTATTGATATTTCTTTAACTACTCTAAAATTGCTAAAGAAGATTATTGATATGCACTAGCTTTAACTTAAGTGCACTATTTAAGGTATGAAGATTATTACAAGAAATTTCATAATTTAGAGATGAGGGTTGTCCTCAAATATTATAGTTGAATTTAGATTAAAAATAAAATTCTTTATTTTGACATAGATTAGGTTTGACAACCACTTTTTCTTGAGCATTTATTTCAATTATGTTAGTGTTATAAAATTGACTCTTAAAATCTGCATTTGTCTTATAAATACTATCGTTTGTTTAGTATTTATTATAAAAGATAAGAATTCTTCCTTATAATTGGATAATGCACTATATCTTAGGTGATGCATTTATCTTGAAAAAAAAGGGCTATGACAAAGGTTTTTACCATACTTATTAACAATAATTATAAGATAATGACATAAAGTATGAATTTTTATTTAACATGTCCAAGTAGAAGATTACTGGTTGAGTTTTAAATATGAATTTGTGTATAATACTTGTTAATCATATCAAAGAACATGTTATGATATGGTTGTTGTCCTAGAATGATAGTATTTGCAATTACAAGAAGTATATTTGAGTGAATCTTAAATTGAACATTCACGATAAAAGTTACATCTAGCATCTAGGTATTATTATACATTAGGTTTGTTATCCTACAATGGTATGGGAATTCATGCATCTATGGAAATTAATAAAATTTCTTTGCTACTTGGAGGTTTTACACATAGTCATCTTCTATGTAACAAGGATGTTTTGAAGTTTAACTTATAATATTTTTATTTTGTTTTTGTTGACTATCCTTGGTAGGTTAGGAATTTTAGAGGGGTATACCTTGTTAATATAAGATTATTTGGATTGAATTTTAAGACTAATGAAATAAATGGATTAAGAGTGAGATTATTGTTATCTACTAAAACTTGCACCCGAATTGAGTTGTTAAACTCAGTTAGCTAGTGAAACATAGGAACTTTCTCGCATTGTGGGTCACCAAAAGTGACAATAAGCCTCTGGATAGGTCAGCTTCCTAGTTGGTTATCACTTATAGCTACTAATTTTGTGTAGGAAAAAGCAGAAGTAAATGCATGAAATGAAAAATTTAAAATTAAAAGTGAAGTGATACACCAAACTAACAAGGAAAATGAAGACCAGAAACTTCAACACTAGGCTTCAACTAATAGAAACCAAGTTTCACAATGCATTATTGTGTGTTTTTGCATAATTTCTTCACTAAATGGGTTGAACACAAAAACTAACTAAATGGAAGGTTAACTTCACAATCAACAAGCAATATGCATTCTTTAGACACAATTAGCAACCTGCTTAAACACACTATTTGCAGAAAGGTATAACTTATGAGACAAAGCTAGAAGAAAAATATGAAAAGTTTCACAAATAGCTTGATTGAATCATTTAACATATACAAAACTGCAAAGAACAAAAAGGCAAGGATTTCATTACCAGTAATAACCAAGGTATCTTTTGTATTTCATATCCAAAGAGTTACAACAATATGTCAAAAACTGTATAAGGACTTTTAGAAGTCACTTAGTACAAAAACTGCATAAAGAAGAACTGACTCCAAAATGAGTAATAAAAACAATACATCCATCCACTCCAAGTAGCTCCACCA
This sequence comes from Sequoiadendron giganteum, assembly GCA_007115665.2. Lineage (NCBI taxonomy): Eukaryota > Viridiplantae > Streptophyta > Pinopsida > Cupressales > Cupressaceae > Sequoiadendron > Sequoiadendron giganteum. Next base: position 222,619,701 of record CM021101.1, read on the forward strand.
AAAAAGGCTCAGGAATCTTCATTTTCGTAAGCCTTCAAAAAGCCTAAAATCTAGCCACTAGATCTCATCCAAAAGAGCTCCAAATAGATGAAAAATTCAAGCTTGAATTTTTCCAACATGATGACACCTCAAACTGTCAAAAAGGTCTCAAAAATAACTAAAATGCCTATACACCTTCCACATGTTTGCAACTGATCATCAACCTCCTCTATATTCTTGGCATACATCATAAAGATAAGCATATCTTCCACTTTTCCTCATGACTAAGTCTTATGAACACATGCTCACATGTTTCAAATTTAAAGGTAATGCTTTAAGTCTAAGTGATTTATAAAATATCACTTAACTTAAGCATTTAACAATATAAACAAACGCAAAAATAATCAAAGACCAAGCATTTGGTCAAAACTCTAAGCAAAAGGTATTACTAAGTCAAAATGTGTATCAAACATGCGTAAGTCACAAAGCATAATCATAAATAAAGGCATAAGACACAAGTCTTAGCCACAGTGATAATAGTTGCATCACACATTTTTTTAAACAAAGGTAAAAAAATACCTTTATCTTATCGGCCAAGATTAGGGTAGAAATCCCTAACACAAAACCAACCCAAAAGAAACTCAAATCATTTCATTTTTATCCTGCAAAACTCTCGAGTCTTTTGGTCATCAGTCTAGGGTTTCATCAAAGGGTCTCACCATACATTCCTATAGCTTTCTCTTGGCAAAACAATCTTTAGGAATTCCAATAAGAACTTGTCTTTGAAGAATCTACATTTTCCTTGTTATTTTTGAAGAAAACTTGCTCGAAAATTGAGTTTTCCATTGATACTATGTAGTTCTTGTGTGATTTGATGCTTTTATTAAAGAGATTTTTGTATAAAATTGCTAAAATGGCCACGAGCTTATAAATTTTGTTACTTTTCTGAACATTTGATAATTCATATATATATATGGTTGTCAGTATACATATCTTTGGGCATTCATTCTCTTTAACCAAAAACCTAGCATTGAAGAGAAAGGTTTTACACTCTTTTCCTGCTTTGGTCTTCTTGGTCATGGCCTCTCATTAGCATACTCTTTAAATTTTGGCTTCTACTCACAAAAATGCAATGACCCATTTATTTCAATGGTTGTGGGTATATTGTTTTCTTGAAATGCACTTTATACTCCTGGAAAACCTGAATAAACTCAAGGCCTTTAGTTTCCTTCAATCTTTTAAATCATGACCTAGGTTTTATGAAAATTTGGAAATACATGTATAAAACCCTCATTTGTTTTTTGATGATTCCAGAAAATAACCCTCAAGGGTTTCTCTATAGATATTCTGGAAACCTATCAATATTCCATTCCTATTTTGTAAACTCAACCATTTTCAAAAAATTCTGAATATTTCATTTTTGTGATTGTTTCATGATGTTGGGCTTTCATTTCTATTCTCTGCACAATTTCCTTTATTTAGAACTTCACTTTGACATTCTTATGTAAATACTTGCAAAGAAAAGATACCCTCCTATGTATTAGCTCGGGTTATCTAAAAAATATCATATTTCATGCATTTTCTTGAAGAAAACAACATCTCCTTAATATGTTACTCTTTTATTTTCCTCTGATACTTTCTCTTGTCAGCATGCCATGACTTTGTCTTGGAGACTTTCATAAAGAACTGTCCTTTCCAAAGTGATTGTCCTTACATTATCCATGACTGATCCCTTGGTCATTTTCAGGCTCCTGTCATATCACTTTGTACATTTACACCACAAAATATTTTGTTGAAGAATAATTACTCATCCCACTATCAACACACTAAACAAGGGATGTCATTTCTCAACAATGGAGAATCATACTTAATAGGACTATTCTACTTCTCTCAGAATTGGCTTTCAAAAACTCAATAGATTTTCATATAACATGATGATTGTCTTGATGATATTGTCACTGTCCCAAAACTCACTAGCCCTTACCATGAACACTGCTCACTGTGTCAATGCATATAGAAGACTGTCTTTTTATTTCTATAAAAGACTCATGTACTGTCCACTTGAAAAGTAGTAGTTGCCACTAATGCTTAATCCTATGATTTCCTTAGTATGATCTATAGTTGATCACTCTCCTATTGTGATTCTATTAAGTGAATACATTTCATTTAATGTCCATGGTTGCTTCAAGTTTAAGACCTGATGCTTGATACTCATTGTTTCTAAATGCATTTCTTGTACCCCTTCATACATAGATAATTCCTAAGATCTAATTTTGTAAGGCATGCCTGAAAACTATTTCAATACAAGAAACCACATACACCCTTCATGCTTCCTTTAAATAAGTATATGTCACCTCTAATAGTGACAAAAACTCACTATCAAAGCTAATGTATGGTTGCTTGAAGGAAACATGAAGGAATGGATTAATCAGATAATCTCAATGCTTCTTGAAAGCACTATAATGCAACATGTTGGGCTCAACCCTTGTGGGAGCCACATTTTAACCCACATGTTGTTATTAAATGAATTTAAACAACATTACTTTTCCTATACTTGCACATGAAACAAACAAGTTAGAAAACACATGTTCATATGGTAGATATGTTCGTTTTTCCTGTGCTACCTGATCATCCTAATGATGCTAACTGTTTAAATGCATTAAAGGATCATGTTGTATGTTTATAGATGTATGTGCATATCAGGATTTAAGACCTTTCATTGCTCTAAAAAAAACCTTCCTTCTTACATGGAGGAAATTAGGAGTGGCAAGGACAAGACAACTAGAGGCAAGACAAGCAAAGGACAAAAGATGATGTAGGGAAACTCAACTAGAACCAGTCATTCAGGAAATGACTAGTCTTTCTTCCTTTTATGTGCATTCTTTTTCAATAATATCTATAAATGTACAATGTTTTCCTTCTATTTTAAAGCAGTTAGTCTCATGGCTTGGGTGAGACCTTATACATTTACATTGTTAATAAAGATTACTTTTGAAAATATTTGTGCAATCTTTTGTATGTTACATGCATCTGCATGAATACAATCTGATAATGTAATCTTTGTATTTTGTTTATGCACACATAAATGAAATAAAGCAAAGGTTAAAATGTACCTTTTATTCTTTCAATTAAAATCAATAAGCTCTAGTTGATTGAGCTATAAGTGAAAATTTGGTAACAATTATTATTATTATTAATGATTGTATGATGATTTGAAGGATATGATGTTGCCCAAATATCTCTAATATGACTCAAATATTGATTATGTTTAGAGAAAGTTTGTAATTATTGCTAGTAAAAGGATAAGGAAAATTATTAATTTTGAATAAATTTAGTAATATGTGGTTAATTAATAGAGTGAAGAAAAGTACCAAGGTGTGAATACTATATTGAAAAATCAATTCTAGACTCACTATGTAATTAAACTAGTCTAAGAGGTGGCAATTCATTTCCTTTGTATTTGAAACTCCAATAGGATAGAATGCTCCCAAGTTTCATCACTAGCCTTAGAGATTAACAAGGATAAATCCTAAGAAAAATATCTAGTAGACACTAAAGTAACATGAAAGTAATTTATTTATGGTTTCCCATTTCGTGTATGAGTGAATAGGATAACAAATCCTACCTAATATGGTTTTTGTAAAGGTAATTTGTCATTTGTGATCAATGTGGCCATTGACCCAATTAGAATTTTGGTTTTTTGCATAATGAATAATAAAGGTGGTGAGTTCTAATTAGAGAATTTGATGTCCTTAGATGGAAGTGTTATAATTTAGGCTTACGAAATTAGGAATTATGTTAGAATTCCTTATTTATTGTTGAGAAATATTAACAAAACTCATTTAAATGAACCCTTTTTGGTGTTAATAATGAATGAAACCATGATTATGAGGGAACTTGAGCATAGGAATCCCTTGAGAGACCATGTAAGGAGAAGTGTGTGTTACTTCAATCTCATTTGGAAGTGGGTAAAAAGTTAGTCCTTGGAAGAAGGATGCCATTGTAACCTCAAATCTATAGGGGGTGCTTTATGGGGGAATAAATCTAAGGTTTTGAGGTTGTTTCTAATTCATTTGATCTTCTCTCTTAGCAAACTTCAATTTGAGGCTGAAATGGGTATTAGATGGTTTTGTTTGAGTTATGAAAACCTAATAACTTGTATGTAATACATAATATACTTCTATATAGTAGGAACAACAAAGAAAGAGATTGTTTACTTTCTATAAAATATTTGACTATATGAACTTGTTGGGTAAAGTCCATCTTGTGTTGGTTTTATGTAAATATTATGTGTTTGTGAAATATAACTCTGTATCTAGAGGTCTCTATGTAAAGGCCCGTGGATTTATTTATAGTGATATATTTATCTAGGTCACCTGATCATTATTATAAATCATGTTATGTATGACCCACCCCAAGTGTGAGCTTCTAAGGTGTTCGAGCAGTGGCAAGCTATCACTGGGTCATGCTAATGATTGATGTCTACCTGCTACTTTTATGGATTAGATAACATTTACCTGGTTCACACATGAATAATTGTGATGTGTGTATGAGCCAATCATGGTTGTACTAGTGTGATGTACATATGCTCTAATCACCATTGTACATATGATGTCTGTATGAGCTAGTCATTTTTATATTGTGATGTGCATATGATCTAGTCACCTGGTGGATAAGTGATGTATTCTATACATAGTTACTATATGTGTGTGGTCTTTGGAATGATTGTATGATATAAGTCATATGTATTTTTGTATGTTTATACATTAAGGATTAGGAATTTTTGGTGTGAAACCAACACTTGATGGAAATATTATTATCATTGTAATATAATTTACTAAGTTTGTAGCTTATGCGTAATGTATAGTCATGGTTTAGAGGTGAGATTATATATCATACAAGAGGAGAGAATGAAATTCCTCAAATATTGTTGGGCGAACTATGAAGCCTTTGATTTACCACAACCTTGGGATGTGTAGGTAGAGTCAGCATGAACCTTGAGGTTCAGGCCTAGGTCTAGAGAGTCCCATAATAATAGGAGCTTAGCATTTTTGAGTTTAAGCATATAATTGGTGATGTTTATTTTGCATCATCATGGTGAATGATGAACTTTTAAAATCAGAACTCTCATTTTAGATCATAGATGCTTGGTTGATTAAGTTGTTAGTTTAAGTGAAATAAAAAAATATTGTAGTGGTCAGGGGGCAAAAATTACAATTGGACCCCTATTTATTCCATTGGACACCTATGTTCTCTCATTTAATTAGCCTTGATTAAGTTAGGGGAAGCATAATTAATGTTCATAAACTCAACACTTATTATATATAAGCTGGGGAAAATTACATACTTATGACCAATAAATTGAGTCTTCAATTATAATGTCTCTAACACAATATTAATTATTTAAGTGGTATATTCTTACATTAATTTATTTCATAGCATCACCTTTTCCTTGATCCATTTATCAAGTTCATTCACTGAAATTGGTCTCAATCCTAAGCCTCCCTATCCATCACATTAGATCAATTTGTAGATGTAGAATTTACTAGGGTCATTTATATAGTTATGGATTTAAACCTCACTTTTTTTAATCTAAATTAATATTCACACATTTTTTACCACTAGCAATTCTGATTTGACCTAGCACACCTTTTATATTGATTTATGTATTATTTTTTATATTTAAATGTATTCAATCAATCATTTGAACCATACATTATCTCTTAGGAATCTATAGATAAAGGAATGATCAAATAACATTCAAGGAAATGTAGTACCATTATCACATCATATATTAGCATACACCATCCTAGGATCATTACCACACTTTCTTTTTATCCAAAATCATTTTCCCTTGGTTGTTTAATTGGTATATCTAATGGTTAGACTAAGGAGAACATGATTGTCATGATTCAATATATTTAGGGAAAAGGTGTTTGTAAATACCATAGTTCCTTATTGAGACTCAAATATCAAATAATCAAGTTAAACCATTTTCAATCAGCCTAACCCTAGCCCTAACCTTGGCCCCCAATTTTATCCTAGTACCCTGACTTTTACCCCAAACCTAATACTAATTGAACATTGATCTTGATTTAATTCTAAACCTAACCATACCCAAATTGAATCATAACCCCAATCCTAACCTAACCTTAACCCCAACCATAATTGAACCATAACTTGACCCTAACCCTAATTAAACCCTAACCCTAACCCTAATTGAACCCTAATTGAACTCTAACCTTAAATAAAATATCACCAATACTAATTGAAAACTAGCAGTAATTGAAACCTAAAGCTGATTCTAATTCTAAATCTAACCCTAATTATAATCATAATTCTAATTCTAACCCTATTGATAATCCAAATTCTAACATGAACCCTAATTCCAATGGAAACTTTAGTTCTAACTATAACCTTAATTGAACCGTAACCCTAACCCTAATTGAACTCTAAGCTAATCTAAGCCAAACTTATCCCTAACCACATCCATAATTGAACCCTAACTCTAACCCTAAACCTTAACATACACTAATCATAACCTTGACCCCAAGATTTATCTTATAACCCTAACTTTAACCTAACCATAATTAAACTCTAGAATTGAATCCTAACCCTAACTTAACCTTAATCCTACCCCTAATTCAACCCTAATTGAACCCAAAACATATCATTACCATAACCCTAGTTGAACACTTACTCTAACCCTAACCCTAGTTGAACACTAACTATAACCCTAACCTTAATGCCAACATCGACCTTAACCTTAAATCCATATTTAAACCCTAACCCTAATTGAACCATAACCTTAATTAAACCTTAAACTTGATTTACCCCTTACCCTAACCCTAACCCTAAACCTAATTGTGACCGCAAGCTTTATCTTTGAATCCTAACCCTAAGTAAACCATAACCCTAATTGAATTCTAACCTTACCCTAATTGAACTATAATTGTAGCCTTAATTGAATCTAACCCTCACTCAACCTAAACCCTAATTGAATTCTAACCCTAAATGAATCTAACCCTCACTCGACCTAAACCCTAATTTAACTCTAACCCTAAATGAATCATTTAACTAGAACCCTAATTGAAACATAAGCCTAGTTCCCTCATTATAACCCTAACCTTTAACCTAATTCCAACACTAATCCATAGTTAAATTATAATTCTAACTCAAACCAAAATTCTAAACCTATTTTTTATGATACAAAAATCTATGTGGCTATAATACATATGACTTACAATAATCTATTATTTCAAACTATTATCTGAATTGCTCCTAAATTGATATTTGATAAATAATTTATCGACTAACTAACAAGTACAATTGCTATAATACTAGATAGACAAGTACTCCCCACTATGTAAAACTTGTTTACTTTAAAGAATGATAATTAGTTTTATTCATTTAAAAAAAATGATTTTAAAAATGATTATTACTTATTAAGTTTCAAATTTCATTTTTTTTAAATAAATAAAATAATTATATTGTATGGATAATATTTTAAACTAATGCAACCAAAGAAACACTTAACAAAATTGAGCCATTATTGAATAATAAGATCCAAAAAGTTGAAATTTGTTTTCATATTAATTGCTTCTATTATTCGTCCCACTACTACAATGAAAGAGAATTATTTATATCTAAAAACTAAAAAAAAAACCAAAATTATTGTTTATAGGCATTTTTTGGCATTTGTCTTATTTTGTCATTTTTGGTAATTCACATACATATCCCTTTGAGATTAGATTTTTCCTTAAAATTTTATAGCACTAAGGTAAAACAAATTGTCAACTTACAGTTCAAATTGGAAACATGAGTTCCAAGTTACTAAAGACACAACTTTCTAAAAGCACGAAAAAATAATAAAAGCTAATTTTGAGGGCCTAGATGAAAGATTTTGGCCTTGAAAATGTGTGAAAATTAGACCTAGAAACACATTACTAGTTTTTGCTTGGTTTATTCCCAAATCTCGAGACCTGAAAAATGAATGATTAAGTCATATTTGGGTTGGTTTTATATTGTAAAAATTGTTGACTATGTATTTTCTATTTTTTGGTGCTATAGAAATAATATTATTAGTTGTATCTTATTCTTCTTTTAACATTCAATACGAAATAATGGTATTAGTATAATTGAAGGTCTCTTCAAATGACTAAAATATATGAATCTTCAAACTTGAAAATTGAGTTTATGTAGTATGTTTCAATTGCTTTCAACATGAAATTTGACATTGTGCAACATAGTTTTAATGATTTAGGCCTAGAAATCACTATCCTATTTTATGTGTTTTGAAATTGGCATTTTGTAGCCTGAGTATGGTGCTTTGGACACAAAAATCAATAATCTATTGTACCTTTCCTCTTAGAGAGGAAAAGACAATCCACCATACATTTGTAGTAGCCCATCTTCCATCTTTTGTTGTCTGTTGTATCTCTCCTACTATATATAGGAAAAGTTCCTCCCTCAAATGTTGTTGAGATCCGAGCATCCATCTTTTGCAACCTATTTCAGATATGTTTTCCTTCAATTCTTAAGTCTCATCATTATATTTTTTTACCTTTTTTACCGATTCACTCTTATTTCATTAATGTGCACAATTATTCATGTTTCTTAATCAAAATTACTGTTTCAATTTGTCTTCCAAATTAGTTTTTTCATGTCTTAGCTTAGTGCATTGTTCCTCGAGTCCAAGGTTGAATACTCATTAAGGTCATTTGGAAGCCTTGTTTATCTTTAGTCATATTTGCATTCGATTTATTGGTAGTGCATTATATATTTTATTCTTCCATAATTCTCTTATCCTTCTTCCATGATTATCTTTTGCTTCTTTTAGTCTTCCTAGAATATTTTGTCTTTCATTACTTTTTTATTCAAATCTGATAGCTCTTCTTCAAGTCTTTCTTTTTCAACAAATATATTTATGAAGACTATCTTGTTCAATTCCTGTAATTTCATTTTGATATACTAAAGTTCATTTTTACTTAGTTTTGGACTTTTTAGTAGAGTATAATTATATATCAACAAATGTTGTATTTTTGAAAAATCAGATTCATAAATTATTTATTTATTTATATATTCTTTTATGTATTTCATCATGTCTTATTTGTATCTATCTATATTTTAGACATTTGTTATTTATTATGTCTATTATTGTCTACTATGTTCAAATATTCATGCTCCACATTAGCATGGCTATTCTCTTATTTCAAGAAATTCAACAATGTGATATTAATCTTGTATCATAAATTCAACCTCTAAAATTTAAATTTAAAACCAATGAAATTTCATCTATTAGAAAACCTTTCCTCCAAAAGAATTCATACACTCAATTTATTATCTCATAAATAAAGATTCCTATAAAATTGTAGAATCTCTATGCAAGGCTTTTGAAATATCAAGCTCTCCAATTCCACTCTATATAATGAAAATTTTTAATCCATGCTTAATCGATCTATACATATCAAACTTACAAGAGATACTAAACTTTAGAAAGAAAGATAAAGGAAATGATAGCCAATGTCAACAACTACTTATGTTCTTGATTTTATAGAAATAAAGTTACAAAAAACTACTATGTTGTTATCATATCCCGTGAAGTCAAAGAATATCAAACGGTTATTGGGGGATTCATGGAATGAGTATGGGTGTCATAATAGTAAAATTAAAACAATGTTATCAGACAATAAAAGTTTCTAATGACAAATTAAATGAGAAGCATGGACACCATGAAAAACATGAACAAAAAGGAACATGGAGTTACCATCCATTAATGAATTCAATCACATATGGGAATGATGGTGTTGTGTCTAGATAGTTCCTACAATGTCATTAAAGTGATATGGGATTCCGGTCCCTTGATCGTCCAAAATTTCAAGTCACACAAAAAAAAAAAAAATGGTGCTAAGAGTCTATAAACCCCTCCAACCCCTTTTCCTTTGAGAAAAAGTGTGAAATAAGGGAATAAAAATTACATGGGATAGGAAAGGAAGATATTGGTGTGAGGAAAAGAGAATGAAGAGGGAAAAAGTGATCTTATGGAATGCACAGATTATGGGATATGAATGAAATGAATTAGTTGAAAAGGCTTTAAAATATTTTTAATAAGAAAACATGGAAATAATGGTGCATGAAGGACGAATGACATGTGACCCACATTAAAGGTGTGATTTCAAGTAGTCTAAGTTAGGTGCTACCATGAGGGTGTGAGAAACAAATATTAATAGGAGAATAGAGTAGGAGGGCATCTAAAAGTTGGGTGAGATAGATTTGGGGTAACATTGGGAACATCATGTGATAGATAGAGGTGATTTAAGGGGGGGTGACATGTAGAGAAAATATAAGAATGATATTAACACAAAAGTAAAATACAAAGGAACTTGACATAGGAATAAGATGTGAAGGGTTAGAAGGAAAAGGGTTTGATGAAGGATATACACATGATCTTCTCAAAATTGATTTGTTGAAAAAGTCTTTATAATATCTCAAGAAAATCAAATTGGTAGGAAAATTTACTAGATGTAGCCCACATCCTTCGTGCGTTATATAAAATGGGAGATTTAGGAGAATAAATATATGTCTACTAAAGCATAAAGGAAGGAAATTTTGTTAGATATTAGAGTTTCAACTACCTTGGTAGATGTGAAAGATGAATCAAGAATATGGATGTCATGGAGCATAGTGAACAATGAAACAAGTAATAGTTTTTTAATTAATTATATATTTTGTTTTGCATAAGGATGCTTTTCTTATAGTTGAATTAAGATTAAAAATAAAATCCTTTATTTTGACATAGATTAGGTTTGACAACCACTTTTTCTTGAGTATTTCTTTCAATTATGTTAGTGTCCTAAAATTGACTCTGAAAATCTGCAATGGCCTTAGAAAATACTATCATGTGTTCAATATTTATTATATGATATAAGAATGCCTCCTTATTATTCGATAGTTCAGTATATCTTGAAGAAAAAAAATTAAAGACTATGACAAAGGTTCTTACCATACTTTAATAATTATAAGATAATGACATAAAGTATGAATTTTTATTTAATATGTCCAAGTAGAATATTAGTGGTTGAGTTTTAAATATGAATTCTCGTATAATATTTGGTAATCATATCAAAGAACATGTTATGATATGGTTGTTTTCTTAGCATGATAACATTTTCAATTACAATAAGTATATTTGAGTGAATCTTAAATTGAACCTTCATGGTAAAATTTACATTTAACATCTAGGTACTATTATATATAAGGTTTTTTTAATCCTATAATGGTATGGGTATTCATGCATCTATGAAAATTAATACAATTTTCTTACTACTTGGACGTTTTACAGATAACCATCTTCTATGTAAGAAGGATGTTTTGAAGTTTAACTTAATATTAATATGATATTTATATTATGTTTTTGTTGACTATCCATGGTAGGTTATGAATTTTAAAGGGGTATACCTTGTTAATATAAGAGTAATTGGATTGCATTATAAGACAAATGAAATAAAAGGTTTAAGAATGATATAATTGAGTGTATGATGATTTGAAGAATATGATGTTGCCCAAATATCTCTAGTATGACTCAAACATTGATTATGTTTAGAGCAAGTTTGTAATTATTGTTGGTAAAGGGATAATGATAATTATTAATTTCAAATACTTTTAGTAAGATGTGGTTAATTAATAGAGTGAAACAAAGTACCAAGGTTCAAATACTAAATTGAAAAATCAATTCTAGACTCACTATGTAATTAAACCAATCTAAGAGGTGAAAATTCATTTCCTTTGTATTCAAAACTCAAATAGGATAGAATTCTCCCGAGTTTCATCACTAGATTTAGAGATCAACAAGGATAAATCCTAACAAAAATATTTAGTAGAAACTAAAGTAACATGAAAGTAATTTCTTCATGGTTTTCCATTTTGTGTATGAGTGAATAGGATAAAAAATCCTACCAACTATGGTTTTTGTAAAGGTAATTTATCATTTGTGATTAGTATGGCTATTGACTCAATTAGACTTTTGGTTTTTCACATATTTTTTGCATTATGAATAATAAAGGTGGTGAATTATAATTAGAGAGCTTGATGTCCTTATATGGAATTGTTATAATTTAGGCTTACTAAATTAGGAATTATGTTATAATTCCTTGTTTATCATTGAGAACTATTAACTGATGTAAATCATTTAAAGGAACCCTTTTTGGTGTTAATAAATATGAAACCATGATTATGAGGAAACTTGAAAATAGGAATCCCTAATAAATCATGTTATGTATGACCCACCCAAGTGTGAACTTCTAAGGTGTTGGAGAAGTGACAAGAAATCACTAGGTCATACTAATAATTGATGTCTACTTGCTACTTTTATGGATTGGCTAACATTCACCTAGTTCACACATGAATACTTGTGATGTGTGCATGATCCAATCATGGTTGTACTAGTGTGATGTACATATGATGTGTGTATGAGCTAGTTATTTTTATACTATGATATACATATGAGCTAGTCACCTAGTGTATATGTGATGTATGCTAGATATAGTCATTGTGTGTGTGATCTTTGGAATCATGGTATGATATAACCCTGTAATGTCATAAAATTGCACCCCTTGTAATTTCACATAAATTTTGGCATCAAATTTAGTGTCCACTCCCTTAGAATTTGTGTAGGCTCATTTTAGCCCCAACATTAGCCTTTTTCCCTTCTTGGGATGATCAAGACCCCTTTTTAATAGCTATCTTCACGTATCAGCTTTATGTCAAACCTTGTGCTTTTCCAATTCTTATTGTTTTGTAGCGTGATGTGTTTTGACACTAGCACACCGAACGAACATCCACGCATTGCGCTAGCATCCTATGACCCTTCATCGTTCAAACAACTATTTTTTAGCATGTTTTCCACTTTTCGACAGCTACTTTTGTCAGTGGTAACAATCCAAGATGCCTTGCAACTGCTCAGGAAGCTTCTTTTTCCCCCTCTTTTCTTTTTATATGCTATCTTTTCACTTCATTTGCTCCTTTGGACCTCTCTAGCTTTGGCTCTAGCCTCTTCCTCTTCCCTTTGTCTCAATATCTTGCTTGCACAACTCCATACAACTTTCTACAATAGAACTCTCTCACGTCCTTACAACACTCTTTGCAAATCCCTTGGCTCTAATATCTCTATCTCATTTAAATCTTGTGCTTGCTTGCAAGCATGTTGGGATTTATCACATCTCCCATCAATTGAATCTTTATCTCATAATACAGGTTCTCCTCCTTGAGTGGGGATTTCTTTTATCATTCCATATTTGCTTACTTCATTCACTTCCTCTACCTATTTGGCTGCTCATGAAGGTGGCAACACCAAAATGAGGGTTTGATTGAGGCAAACCCCTATACAACCCCAACATTTTATCTAGATCTTATATATGCAAGTGTTGAAGATACCCATTAGTTGGACGCTTCATTACTTGGTTTGATATAAGAAGTTTCTATCTCTTATTCTCTCACTTAATCATTTAATTTACTTTATTCTCTACTCTATTACTTTCCTGCATTCTAGAATTTCTTAGCAATTTTATTTTTAGTAGTTGCTCTACTATTTTCTATGATATTGTAACTTTTTGGTTTGTATGAGACGCCAATGAACCTTAGGGATCCGGCGCACTGCGCTATCATCCTTATTATGCACCTTTGTCCATTGCTCGAGAGCTCATTAGTTTGTCCAGAAAACCTTTGTGATTTACTCCTTTGAATTCTAGAACTCTCACTCTGTTCCCTAAGGTAATTTAGGGTAGTTCACCCCTTGGGAATCTCTTGAGAATAAATAGACTCGTGAGTAGCGAATCCCCCTTCTCTACAAACCCCTATGCATTTTTGTATGTATATGCATTAAAAGGATTAGTAATTTTGGTATGACACCAACACTTTATGGAAAGATTATTATCATTATATTATAATTTACTAAGTTCATAGCTTATGCTTATTCTTAATGCATAGTCATGGTTTAGAGGTGAGATTAGATATCTCATACAAGAGGAGAGAATGAACTTCCTCAAATATTGTTGGGTGAACTATGAAGCCTCTAATTCACCACAAGGGGATGTGTAGGTAGGGTCATCATGAACCTTGAGGTTTAGGCCTGGGTCTAGGGACTCTCCTAAATAAAGGAGCTTAGCACTTTGGAGTATAAGCATATAATTGGTGATGTTTATTTTCCATCACCAAGGTGAATGAAATTTTAAAATCAGCACTTCCATTTTAGATCATAGATGATTGGTTGATTAAGTTGTTAGTTTGTGTGAAATGAAAAATATTGTAGTGGTCAAGGGATAAAATTACAATTTTTTTGTGCCTAATACTATATACTTACAAATTTTTGTACCCCTCACTTTTGGTGTTAATTTTTTTCCTTTTGGTGTTATCCTTACTAGAATCAATTTCAACAAACTTTTTGTGTTTTTTTTGTAATAGTCTTGTTCTTTCACATGGTGTGGCTTTGTATGGATTTGGTATGACCTTCATGTGCTATAGTTAGAAATATAATTTAGTTATCTTTCATTTAGTGTTGGTTTGGTTAAATTTCATTAATCTTAGATAAAGTTATAGCATATTTGGTAATAGTAGGTCTGAATCTGCCCTAGGGTTTCTAGTTTTGGGGAAAATGGAACAACTCTTATTTCCACCATTGGATTTTGATAAAAAATTGGAGGAAAGGTCTGTAATAAGGTCCTCTTCAGTCTCACCAGAGCGACTGGCTTAATTATTTTATTTATGCAAGTAATAGGTGATTTTTCCTTTAATTTGCATGCATATTTGCCTAATTATGCCTAGTCAAGAAGTGGGATAGTCAATTTTTAAGGAATTCCTTACAAAGAAACCCTACCTTATTTTTTTCTATGTATAAAAATGGAAAAATGGGTATCCTGAATGGGTATCATTTTCTCTAGATCAGGTATGGGTCAAAAGATATGTCCAATTTTCCTTTTTGAAAGGCTATAAGGAAGACCAAGGGTTTGTGAAGGAAAACCCACATTTTGATGAAAAAAGGCACTTGTTTAAGGTTGTTTTTAGTTTGATTACCCTTTCTCTTCATTAGTTCCCTACCCCATCATATTTCTACTTTATTCTTTGGATATATTTGGTGTTTCATTTGAATTTTTTTATTATGCAAGGGTTTTTGGCAAGATATAGAGGGTTGTGAGGCACCACATATGTAATTTGGGTCATTATAGACCCATATATTTGTTATATACCACTTAAATAGCCTTAAAAACCTTTAATATTCCTAAATAAGCTATAGCAATATAAAATGTTATGGAGGAAAAGGTAAATTTGTGATAATACGATAATTAAGTGTTATTATGAAGGGATATGATGGAGAGGAAATATGAAAAGAAATAAAAAGGCTATATAAATAAGGAAAAAGTGAGAGATAAGAGTATGGAATCATGGGGAATAATATACATTAAATATATGTGAGAATAAGGAAGATGAAATGTGTAAGGCATGAAGAAATAATTCTAAGACATGTATAAGTCATTAATGTATATTAATATATGATTTTATGGTTGTATATATATGAATGTATATAATTCATTATAATTTGGTTTATACTAATCACATATCTAAGTTCACCCTTTTTAATGCATCACACCAATGTTTACTATATATAATAGAATATTAAACCTTAGACTCTAGTCAAGGTTTTTCTATCAACAAGGGTCGTGGGCAATCTTTAGTTAGGATATATTTATCATTGTAGACACCTAAAATGTTACCTTACCCATCCACACCTCATCTTAGCCTATCCCAACCTATTAATTAAATAAATACTTGTTATTTATTTAATTAATTTCCCATTTACCTTTATCCACCACCTTTAATTAAATAAATCTATATTTATTTAATTAATCTAACCTTTATCCTCATTCCTCTAAAATACCATAACCTTTCTTAAGTTAATTAATGCTTGATTAATTAACTTTATCCCCATCCTAATCATCATTTTCCCATTCTTCGATTTTTGACTCCACCTAAGTTAATGAACCCTTGGTTCATTAACTCAAGCCATATTCATTAATCAATTAATCCTTGATTAATTGATCTAACCTTCATCCCTAATCCTCATTATCATCATTTCATAATTTTAAATTCCTACATATCACTTACCCCCACTAACCTCACACAAGCCACCCTATCTCTTTAATGTCTCTCTTCCCAATGTGTGTGAGCACACCTCCCCATTTCACCCCTTTCCATCTTGTGAAACTTGTCACAAGGCTAATCAATCCTCATCCTTGATCCAAACCTCACTTTCTCAATCAATCTCAACCCTCCATTAGCCATTCAATCCTAGCCATTGATTCCTCTCACCAAAATTCTATATAATGAGGCCTTGGCTCTCATCTCTCATAACACACACTCTTCTCATCCTTATGTTGTCCAAATACTCATCAAATTCATCTATATCCATATCATCATCATGCTAAAATTATGAGCAACCGCATCCCTTATCAGCATTGGAGAAAATATGCAAGAATGGGTGCTTCTTGTGAGCTCAATCTATGAAGAGGAAGGAGTAATGAAGGTATAACTTATTAGTTTGTATTTATTATGCATTTTCATCTATTTCTATCATTTACCTTCTTATTCATCTTTCCCATCTTCATTTTGGCATGCCCGGTGGCTTCCCATCCCTTTTTACTAACGCTTCATCAAGTATTTGTGCGTTTTCAAGTTCCAGGTGCCATTTTCGAGAAAATACTGCAAAGTGGCACCTAAGTGAAGACTTGTGGCACCTAGGTTCAAAGTTGTGGCACCTGTGTAACCCATAACTATTCTTCCATTTTTTGGTGTTGTTATCACCATTTTGAGCTAGATCTAGGGTTTATTTGGCTTCTAACGTTTTTTTGTAGGTCTTCATTGTCCTAAAACTTTTTTTTTAGGTTCATCCATCATTTTCATGCTTAAAATATGTTTTTCAAGTTTTGTGAGACTAGGCTTTCATACAAGCATTCTAGGTCACCTTGGATCTTCTTCATTTTGAGCTCATTTTCATTACATTTTGGGGCATATTTTGGCTAAATATTCATGTTTTTAGGTCCCCCATATGTTCATCTATCCATTTCCCCATTTGGGTAATCACAGAACTTCATTTTCTGACCTCTGAGAGTTATATTTTAGGACTTTCTACAAAATGGTATCTAAGTGCAAAATTTTGGCGCCTTTGTTCAAAATTGTTGCACCTCTATTTTAGGGGACATATTTTTTGGTTTATTAGGTTTTTGTAGCATCAAATATTTTAGTTTTAAGTCATTACATGTATTTTCATGCCATTTTCTCAATTGGGTATCTGAAAAACATCAAATTTTTACCTTTGAAAGCTATCTTTTTGGCCCATTTTACAAAAATATCCCCCTGTTCACAAAATGGCGCCTCTATTTTAACAAAAGCACAAATTTATCTGCAAAATGGTGCCTATGTTTTAGAATGCAACTTTAGGTCTTCTTTCAGTTGTTCTTTGCATCTAATCTTTGTTTTTGGATACTAATGCATGTTGCAGGTCTTTAATGCTCATCTAAAGCACAAATCATCACATATCTATACTTATTTCATGCTATCAATCATTTTATTTGATCATATTATCACCTAACCACTTGTTTTTCAGCTTGAAATCGATTGTCAAAGGCAAAAAATCATCAAACTACTAACATTTTCTTGCATATTCATTTGTCCAAGGATTTATTTTTTTCCACTAATCTAGGCACATTTCATTTCTTAAGGTTAATTAACTTTTGTTTGATGTGTCTTTGAGTGAGTGGTGTGTATGCTCTCCTCTCACACCTAGTGTGATCTTGAGGATCAAAAACATCACTTACTATTTTTCTTTTTCTTTTCATCCCAAGGAACCCAACGTGTGTATGATCTCCCCTTGTGCTTCGTGTGATCTTGGGGATGAAAAAGAGTTGGATAATTCCTTTTAGGGGGCCTTCCTAGGGATTTCATCACCCTAGGAGATGAATCTAAATCCTCTATTTCAGCGGAGTATAAGCAGTGGGGTGTGAATTAAAGACAAGCCTCTTGGAAATGGAATTTTGTCAATTGGGCTACGCCTCCAAGAAATTTATACCTCAGAGAAGTGAAGGTGGAGAGTGGATTACCCTCTCCTCCGAGTTGTTTGACATTGTTCTATTTCATTTATGGATTCGGTCCTCACGTACCCTTGAGGTATATAGAGGATTCCCTAGCAACCTTGTGTATCCTAGATTAAGACCTTTTGACCGTAGGTTAGTGTGGTGCAAGGGATGCAGATTGTACCCTGAAGTTACTCACCACGTACTCCCATAGGTTGAGATATAAACCCTTGTGGTGAGATATGATAGTTACCAAGGAGAGAGAGAAGGTGAGCCCATTGGCATCCGTCAATGACCATGTGCTATTGGATCTCTAGTTATCTGCCTTCATGAGAAAGGGTGCCCCGAAGAACCACTCAAGTATCAAGGAGTACTAACCCAAGCTCAAGGTTGGGTGGTGAGCCCACATTAATCTATAATCTCACTTGAATAATTTAGGATTGTGCAAGTGCTTGAAGTGTCTTCTTGTGCAAAACTAGTAGAAAAAGAATCAGATAAGGGGTTAAGGATTGAAGATACACTACACAAATTCATCAAACTTGGTCACTTTCTTTGTTTGTGTGCTTCTATCTCCTAGTCAAGCAATAAAAACCTCCACCTCATCCAATTCTTCCTATCCTCATCATCCCTCCACTTTCTAATCATACCATATTCTCGATCCTAATCATCCTTTTTCATCATAATCACCTAATCCTAATCATCTCATCCTAATCTACTATTTTCATCCTAATCACCCCCTATCTCATCATAACCATCCCTTATTATCCTAAACATCCATTTTCATCTTATTCCCACTTCTTCTTAATCACCTTATCCTAGTCATCCCATAATAATCCTCCATATCATTCTAATAATCCATCTTGACCAAATCATCCCATAATCTATATCCAATCCATCCTTTAGGATACTAAACCTAATTTTCCTAATCCATTTGAGGTCCTAATCATTATCCTAATCATCTTCCATAATTCCTATCCAATTTCATCATTAATCTTGGTCCTAATATCCCATATCCTCCATCATCCTTAATCCGCATCCCCCATTATCATCCTTAATCCTCATCTCTCATCACCATTTCAATCCAATCCCCATTTTCAACCTAATCCCATTCTAACCAAATCCTAAAATTCAATCATCCATTATCCATCTACTTACCTCCACCATACATACAATCTCCATCCTTAATAAAAAACCATCATATAAACATCAAAATTGGGTTAACGACTTAATAACCTTCATACATCATATCCTTTCATCATTATCCAAATCATTCATCCTATCCTTAATCCATTATCTTTCATTTGAAATCCAAAATCCTAATAAAAAAAAGACCTTAGTTTGGTTTCATCTTTAATCCAAAATTTATTAAGAACATTAGCCTATCTTAAGTATAGTTATCAAATCCAATCAACTCTTTCTTAGGAACATTAGCCTATCCTAAGTATAGAGAATCAACTGTAATCAAATCAAATCATCTTAAGGTCTTGACATTTTATCCCAAGTCTAATCCAATCCCCCATATTCATATTCGTACTTTATTCTTATAATCACCCTTCTTACCCTAATCATCCCCTAAAATATATCCATTCCATTCCTAATCCATCCTAAACTGAAACCAATTCTAAAATTTCCTCCAATCAAACCCCAACCATGTCTGATCCTCCAATCAATCCTCCATCCAACCTAATCTTTCCTAATCCACCTTGATCCATTCAAACCCAAACCAATATCATGTACCCATACCCTAATCCCTATGATAGTAGTAAGAATATTGTGGATCACTTTGAATCCATGATCATTAGACAACATTCTCCAAGATTCCACCAATCATCCATACAATGTCATCTTCAAACCCCACCCACACCCTCATCACCCATATCATCCTCATGGGATCCCATTACCAATCATCTCCTAATCCACTACTTTAATAATGATAAGGATTCTATGCTTAGCTATCTCCTTAGAATTGGTGCTAAAATTCCACCCTCTCTACCTTCATCCAATCTCATTGCATCCCCTCTTGCTTACCATTCCCCTTGCTTTGACAAGGGAGATCAATCCTTTAGCCAAAACTCCCCATCCCAAATCCCCATCTCCACATCCTTTTCAAGCTCCTCACCCTCATCATCCATTTACCAATCTATGTAAAATTCCACCTCTTATTCCACTTGTTCACCTCCCACATCCTTACAATCCACATCACCCCAACCTTACCAATCAAATTCACCCCATGTCCCTCATAAAGGTGGGATCCAAGGACTACTCTCATAGGTTCTTAATTCCTCATGCAAAAAAAAAGATGTGAAATCTTCCCATGTCATGCATTCACCTTCATCACTTGCACACCAACATAAATCTCAATCCCATAAGTCTTATGAAGCCTCTTCTACTCCATTTACCCAAGTTGAACCATCTATCCAACCCTCCTCTCCCATCACACCATCCACATCAAATGAACCATGTCCATCTCCTAATCCAAAGCATGCTAACATAGATCTCCCTCTATATAAAGATCAAGAAACCTTGGTTCCTTCATCTTATGATTCTCTTCCATCTCATAATCCCATTTCTAATCAAGAACCACATACACCTCCCATCCCATCTAATAATTTTCCATCTCAAGATCCAAATACACTTTCCACTCAATTACATGATCACTCTCTAGATCAAGATCAAAGTACACCCTCCACATCATCTAATGATCCTCTCCCCTCCCATAATCAAAACAACCATCCCACTCCATGTTATGATCACCCTCCATCTCATGACCAAGAGCACACTACACCATCCACCCCATCTCATGATCCCACCCCAAGTCATGATCAAAGAATCCCCTCATCTACATGTCATGATCCTAATCTTCCACAAGATCCCACCACCGCTATCCAAGATATCCATGAACCCCCTACTTATCAATTAGGTTCTTCCACATTCATACAAGATAGTTTACTCCAAGAGCCTATCATTCCTTCCATAACATATCCCCCTCAAAATGGACTTGCATCTTTCTTCCAAAATAACAAGTATCCCATTGGAAAATAGATTTGTCAAGCCATGTATTATCAAGGAAAAGGATTAGGCCTTCATGATCAAGGAATCTTAGAACCCATTAATATAAAAGAGAATCCAAAATATCATGGCCTTGGATACCAAGATCTAGATGTCAGTACTCCTTCCACCCATCCTAAATCTATAATCCATCCATCTAAAGCCAAATATTAATGTTCCCCATTCTCAAAATCTATCTTGGGCCCTTATGTTCTAAAGCCCAAATCCTCACCCCTTCCATCTATTTTGGGTCCCTATGTCCCAAAAAAAATTCCTTCGTCCCTTCTATCCATCTTGGATCCTTAAATTCCACCACCTATCACTCCTTTTTCAAAATCCCATTATCCTCTCTATCCATCACCTCATATCCAAAATCAGGATCAACCAAGGCACACATCTTTGAAATCATTCCAAAATACCACTTACACCAACCCATCCATAATACATCCACATCATTCATATCCATCCACATTTTTCATTGCTCTTGCAAGCAATTTGGATGCCAAATATCAAATGTATAAATCCAAAAATCCAAAAAATTCCAAGGATCAACATGTCCCCTAAAAAAGACATGCAGAAACAAAGAAAAATATGATCCAAAATAAAAAATTTAAATCCCAAAGGTCACAAAGGCCCAGGAAGAAAAAATCAAAATAAAAAACCATGTGAATTCTAAAAATACTTATAGAATCAAGGAATCCCAAAGAAAAATAAAAATTGGCATCCAAACTTTCTAATCTAATAATCCTTCATCTTCTCCATCCATTTTGGGTCCTTGTGTCCCAAAATCCACATCCACTCCTCCATATAAACTTCCAAATTCAAAGTCCACTTCTCTTCCACAACTCCAACACCCTTAAAGGTGTGTTCCAATGTTGATGTTTCCAACATTTCCATCCACTCATCCACAAGTCTTCCATCAACCCATCCATTATCAAAGATCCATTTTCTACCCTTCCATCCCTCTTATCCTATACTTTGCTTAAATCCACATCCCGCTCCATATTTTAACCCATATTATAACCCTTAACATCATTCTACCAATGTTTGTAAGTACAATATCACATAATTAAAGGATACCATCTATGAAACTATATTCTTGAGTCCTTCCTCTCCATCCCCTTGCACTCAACACTTGGGGGAAAGCTCCACCCATACCACATCTTATCCAAATCCTCCATTATCCTTAATTGTCTATCCATAATCCTATCTAAATCCATCCTCCCATTTCCACCTTTGATCTTTACAAGGCTAAGGATCTTTATAATCACCATGCATCTTATCCTATCCATATCACTCATCTTTTCCAAATCTATTTTACCTTCCCATCTTTGATCTTGATGGAGGGACCTGGGGTCAAAATATCCATGCATCCATATCTCATCCACTTAACCTTGATCATCTTATACATATCCTATCTCTCACATCCCTTATCCTATCTCCATCCCCCCATCCTACCTAATTCACCTTCTCTTTTCACCCTTGATCTTCATAAAGCTAGGGGAAAAATACACATCCATGCATTGGAAAATTCCATCCTCATTCTTACTTTTTTCCATGTCCTTTATGCACTACCATTCCATCTCATGCCAATATTCTTCCATCCATGTTTGCACTCCCTCTAGTGTGGGGAATCTTATTCCTTTGCAACTAATCCTTGCAGCTCCATCCTCCTATCCTTCATCCACCATCCTCCTATCCTTCATCCGCCATCCTCTTATCCTCCCATCACCTATTTTCCATATACTAAATCCATTTATCTCCTATCCACAGAATCATTTTCCTAAGACTTTGTCCTCCCTTTTCATTGGATCACATCCATTCATCTATCCTAATCATCCTATCCTCCATCCTATCGTATCTTATCCATCCATCTATTTTTCTAATCCACCCATCCCCATACAATCCTACCCAATGCAATCAATCCTAATCCATGCAAAGCAACCTTGAAATCTAACACATCATCCTTAAGCAATTCACCATCTTAATCCAAATCAAGCTCAAATCCATTAGAAAGATAAATTAGAAAATTTGCAAATTATGCAAATTGGATTTATGTGAGTTTTAGAATAAGACATGTTAATATTTTTCAAAATTATTCAAACAATGTTATGTAAATAGAGTTATTGGGATATAAAACTCATAAAAGGGATTACAACACATAATCAAGAACTGTGACTGTTTTCCCATGCCGAGTATAAGACTTTCTCCAAGCAACTATGGTGTCTTAGGTGTTCTAAATAATGCTGGAGAAAGCCAAAATATTTTCAAAATCATCCTAAACAAACGATCTCATAGCCGAGAAGAAGGGATCCAAATTTCTCTTTAAGCCATCCATAGTCATCTCCTCTGGATTCAGTCTCCTAGCAAATATAGCCTCCAGTGTGTTCAAGAATCCATCTAGAATATTGCCCATAGCCTTCTTGACTCTAGTTGAATTTTCCTATGTTGCATCAAGGAAACCATGACTTGTGACCACTGAAGAATACCAACTAGTGAAGTTGTATTTGTCACCCTCTTGTATCATGCCTCTATCCATCAAGGTCTATAAGAGCACATTCATCAAAGCCTCCAGATGAAGAACAATCTTAGTCTGATAGATATGGGTCTCACCCCAAGCCTGATCAATAATATCCATGTGTGCCAAAACGTCAGAGGCTTGTTGATAAGAATGAGCGATGTCCTCCATGAACCTTTTTGTTTCTGTGTGAACATGGCCAACACAAGTGTCTACCTCCAATGCCATCTTCTTCAAATCCTCCAGGCTACTAATTGATTCCCTTGGGAGCTCTACTAGGAGTTCAACTATCGGATCCTCTTGCTCACCAAGACGCACAAGGTTCTGCACATACCCGATCAATGTCCTATGCTCCTTCTTCAATTTCTTGTACTTTCCTTTTGTATGGAGCAATTTTTTCTTCAACGCCTGATAAGAGTTACCAAACTCCTCAATTATCTGGGCTCCCATGGGGTGACCCAACTCAACAATGGTGATCACATAATTCTCTGGCCTTTCCCCATCTCGATCACACTCCTCCCTCGAAACAACAACCTAAAGTATGTGTGAGCCAGACTCATCCATTGAAATGTTCAAAAAATTCCTAGCCCTCTTTTTCTCTGGTGGTGCACCAATCCTACTGAGGAATTCCTCCATCTCAACTGTTGGGTCAGTATCATCCTCAGGGTCTTCCTCATTCTTTCTGTGATCCAATTTGGCATTGCCTACCATGGATTACAAACAATAAGGGGTTGTTCTTTTGTTGCTTCCTCCTCGTGCACCTCTTCTCTAACAACACTTCATTGAGGCTCGTCCACCTCCATTTAATGAATACCTTCCTCCGATACTTGATCCTCCTGCCCCATGGTATTTTCTTCTTCTAGTGTCGTGTCAATCATTTGTTGGAAATGATTATCATTTGTCGTTTCCTCTTCTTCTTCCTGTTGGCTTTCCCCTCTAGGTGCATTAACACTTAAGCTATCTGATTCCCTGAGCAGTGACTGATTTACCTCCTCAAACTCCTTCTCTTCATTGGATTTACTTTTCTAGTTTCCAAACAGTGGAAGCTCCCTCAAACTCGAAGACTGAGTCTTTGATCGTACAGGTGATGCCTCCTCTACCCTCCGAGGCATTGGTTGGGCCGATACTTTTCCTCGTGGTTCAACAACCTGGGCAATCTATTTTCCTTTCATTATTGACGACGACCTCTGATTTCCCATGATATTATAAGTAAGAGCAATCGACTAACTTTTAAGCTGGCTCACATGCCTTTCAACCCAGATCCTCGTGAAAGTCAACACCAGTATGGAAAGTGTATCCAAGTCTATGATTTTAGGCTCAAACCAATCTGGTGGTGGGACCGATGTGTTCCTCACTGACTCATAGTCAGGCTGCATGATGTTGACATCCTCATCCACTTGATCTGGAACCAAAATGACTTCACATTCTCTGATTAATTTCAAGGGTAGCTTGGTGAACATTCTCCTCCTGACTTTGGCATCATCAACTGCATTAGCCCAAAAGTCCTCGATATGAGCCTTGTGCTTGTATTCCACACTTTGTATCATCCAGATATTGTTGTAAGGATCGAAATCCTATCTGCTAGTGTGGTATGTAAGGTGAAAGAACTGCAACTCATCCTTAGCTTCTTTGGCTGCTTGCAAGGAAGGACAAACCTCACTTGAATTTCCCATAATGATTGGGAAGTCCAATCCTCCTTTCTTCTTCTTCTTTTGAATTTTATCATAGGCAATGATCTACCTAGATACTTCTAACATCACCATTCGATCAATGGGGTACCTCGGTAGTGTGTACAGGTATGAGGTGAACCCCTACATCCTAATATATGTATTCTTCAATCAATGCTTGTGCCTCCTTTGATATCCTTTGTTGAGTCCTATGCTAAAGAGTCCTTGCAATATGCATGGTGAAGGCATCATTCACCCATTTGTGGTTGGAGGTGCTAGTCAAATGTAACTGTGGAAAAGCTTCATAGATCTTGAACTGTTTAGGGTCACACCCAATTGGCTCCATGTAAATTATTCCTCTATACTTGGTCATTCGAGCCAACATGTACACCACGTACGAGCTCATGTAGAATTTCTTTGTTCTCCTCAAGCTCCTGAAGTGCTCATTTATGTTGTCACTTATCATTCTAACCCAATCAACACACTCCTTCCCTTCCATTATGATCTCAATGTAATAAAAAATCCAAGACTCGAAGATGAATGCTTGTGGACTTCCGTTTACCTGGTTAAGAATCATTATAAGATCATAGTACTCCTGCTTCACATCATTTGCAAGAATATGTTTTGGAAGCTTGGTGCAAGGAGGTCTAGGCCTCTGCATCTAGACTGTATTAATAACACCAACACACCTCTTGAAAGTGGAGGCATACATTCTATCAACTCTATCTTTTGTTTTGTATATCATCCTCTCAGAAGTGGGAATCCCAAATGATTCTCCAATAGCATCAGACATGAAGTTGGCAAAAACTTGCCATCTGTAGAAACAATAGTCCTTCGTTTAGGCTTGTAACAATTTGTGCATTCCATGATTAACTCCGGACATTGTATTGCTGGAGGAAAACTAGCAGTTGCATAAATCCCACTATTTATTATTTGGTGTGTTGTGACTAATGGTGGATGGTCACCCAACCTGTACATTCTCCCTTTGAGCGCCCCCAAATTAAACAAACCAAGGTTGGTATCATTCAACCTTGCCAGCTTCAAAGTGAATTTTGATTTAGGAAGGAATGGCTTGGCGAGCTTCTTGATGATGCCTATTGGGATGCGCTTTCCTTGCTCGCTTCAACATGTGTAGCTTTATTTGCAACCTTGTTTGTTCCTGCAACATCTCCTTTTCTTTCTTCAACCATCTGCAAAATAAAATATAGACTTTAGATTGTAGATTTAGAAACTAAAATCCCCTTGAGATGGCTGCAATATGGAGTTAGATTCGAAAATAATATCCTTCAACATAAAATTTTCTAACTCCAAACCTTAAACTTTTAAATTCTCTAAGCTTTGACACCTTCAACAATGTGACCTTTGGCACTTAAAATAAATTCGCACTAGCTGGATACTTTCAGCACTTAGAAAAAAATTACTCCAGCACTTCGATTCCCAACACTTAGAAAAATATTACTTCAACTGGATACTTTCAGCACTCAATTCTTAGCACTTAGAAAATAATCACCAACTTGATACCTTCAACAACTTCAAGAATTTTCTCTCTTAGCAACCTTCTCAACTTCTCAAAAAAATTACTCACTTCAGCAAACTCTCAACTTCTCAAGAAAATTCTTCTCACTTAAGCAAACTCAAAAATTTTCTCATCACTCAATAGAAATTCTCATGTGCAAATGGTGAGAAGTGAGAAACTTCGTTGCTTAAATAATTGTGCTAGAGAATCTTGCCAGTTTGTGCGGGGGTCAATTTTAGCAACTTCATTAATTCTCCACTCCCACTACTTAGAAATCTTCTAATTCTGACGAAGTGGTGGGTGAGTTGTCAACCATCCGTCATAGCATTTTCTTTAATTGGAGATTCTTTCCCCTGCTGAATTCAAATTTTTCCCTCCAAGTTGCTAGTTAACACTTCGTTAATTAAATCAGTCGCACTTTAATTCAGTTAAACCCAACTTAAAATTCCATGGGGAAATTAAAATAATTTTCAACCCATTAAAATCTCCAACATTTAAAATTTTATTTCCATGATATTTGCCTTAGACAATTTTAATCCTCTTTAAACATTCCACGATGTTGATTTAAAATCACTCGCCAGATCAATCCATTCTCGAATTTTAATCCCCCTTAGGAAATAATCAAAGGCCTTCTTAGAAAATATTCCCCTTCAGAAAGATATTAAAATCCTCTTTGAGAAATAATTCCTCACTTTATTAATCCATGGGCGCACCTTGAAGGGGTTCTTTTAATTTTTCACTTGACCCTTTTGAAAATATTCATTAACGTTCATAATACCCCTTGAAGATATTCCATAACATTGGGTCTTATTTCCACGCCTTAGACCTTTCTTCAACTTATTCACCTTGAGGGCACATTTGATCTGGTGAGATTTTATTTCACTTAGGAAAGTTTTCTCATCTTACACTTTAGGTTCATTTGACCCTCTTTACTTTCATTTCAAACACCTAGAAATAAATTCAAGTCATTTCCTCTACTAGGGCACATTCTAGGGGTCCTCCTCCCATTTCACATGACTTAAGGAAATTTCTTCATCCAATTCTTTCCTTGGGCGTGTTTTCAAGGTGACCCTCTCATTTTGTAACTTAGAGAATTTTCAACACCTCTAGCAATTTTACAAGTCCCCATTCTCCCCTTGGGTGCATATAGCTGGGTCTACTTTTGTCTTTGCCTTAGAAACCTTTTCAGCTTATAATCCTTGTTGGGCACGTTCTAGGGGTCTAGCTTTGATTTCCACCACTTAGAATCTTTTATGAAGTCTCCTCCTCTAGGGCGCATATGGGGGTGCTCACTTTTATTTCCATTGCCTTAGCAACTTTTGGTCTTCTAGCAACCTTGGGCGCATATGAGGGTACCTTCTTCCATTTGAGGGTGCACTTTAGGGGTGAAGCTTTTGTTTCATTGCCTTCGAAATTTTACAAGTTCCGACCACTTTATCTTCTTGCCAAGGACACATATCACCTCTATTAGAGTAATTAGGTATTTACTTTATTAATTAAACAATATTTGTTTAGTTACGTAAAGTTTCCTTTTACCTCTTTTTCACTTAAGCTAACATTAGGTGCATAATAATTAATTACTTTATTAATTATTATTGTGCAAACCCAGGGTTTTTCTTTTTAGGGTTTTTATCTATATACGGTTGAAAACTATCTTTTGTATCATTATTCATTTTACATTTTGGGTGAATACATTGCTTCACATTCTTGAGCATTTTTTTGTTGCTTCTTTTTGCTTCTCCTTGTAACAGATTATTTGCTTGCAGAGGTCTTTGGGCTTCTATGAAGTTGTATCTTCTCAACTCCAACATGGTATCAGAGCTTTAGATCTGCAGCTACTTGTTCTTGTTTTGAAGATTTTTGGAGCTACAAGGGTTTGTTGCAAGCCATTTTTTACTAGAGCCGTCATCATTTTTGCTTCAAAAATTCAATTTTCACTCATTTGCAGGAAAAATGATTTATGGGTTTTTTAGTCAGCATCGAAATCTGAACTGGGTATCTTTTAGATTTTGCATATCTTGCACAGATCTGGATAAAATCACTGTTGAAAAAATGGTGTGCGTCATTTTTCTCCTGACTGAAAGTAAAAAAAAATCATTTTCTCATATTCTACTTGTCGGATCAAGAAACGATTTCTGGGTTTTGTTTCTAGCATCAAAATATTTCTGGGTTTTTATTTTTGTCCACAAATAGTGAGCAGATTTTCTAGAAATCAAGTTAGAAATAAACTTTTTTTGTTAGAAAATTCATTTCCTGCAAGCTAAATTCAGTTTTTGAAAAATTCATAACTTTTGGCCATGGTGTCCGTTTTGCACAAACGAATAGGCATTGGAAAGGTGTTACAGTGCTCTTTCCAGATCTACAGTTTATTTTATCAGAATATTACCAGGTATTTTTTATTCAGCTTTGTGTGTTTTTACACTTTGTTCAATTACTTGGTCATTCTGGCTCCTTCATGGGTTTTGTTTGCATGGAATGGGTTATATTAATTTGATCTAAATGTTGTAAGGTCAGATTTCTCAATTTTTTTTTCATTTGAAGAGTTATCATGGGTTTTTCTATTCACCCTTCAGTTGTAATTCTGGAACGGGGTAATTATGAGTCATGGGCAAAGGGTATACTTACACATTGTAGGTGGCTTAATATTTTGCCTTATTTGTATGATCTCATACCTGAACCAGCAACTTTAGAGGGAAAATTAGCATGGGATATCATTAGAAATCACATAGTAGGACTTATATTGTCTAGTGTTGATCATGACACTGTGTTGGCTATATCGGACATTGATTGTCCTCACCCACTTTGGACATATCTTTGGGAGATCTATGGAGACCCAATTCTCTCTCCATTCCCAAAGGATCCTGCTTCAGATTATCTCTTACCCATTGCTTGGAGAGAGAACACACCCTTTGATCATGATACTTTAGAGGAGTTTGAGTATTTAGACACCCTTACATGTTTCGATGGATCAGAGGTTTGTCTCATAGTTCCTACTCTTCAGACTGAGACTTCATCAACATCTCCTGTTGTTCTTGATTCAGTGCAGCAGGGAATCATACATCTTCCAGACATAGCTACTTTGGACTCTTATGTTGCAGACATATTTTTCTTGTTTGTGGAGTCCTATATTGCAGATTTGGAGGATTATTTTGAAGACATTCATCTCCTCTACCTTGACAGTCAGGTTATCATTGTTCGCCCACCATTATTCGTGCATTCAGAGGTTGCATTTTAGTATTCTCCACATTAGTTTGGATTTGGCATTATTTGTTTCCATTCAGACAGTGAGACTCTTCAGCATCCTATCATGGCACACATCTTGAGACAGATTGGTTCATCATTCTTCACAGGGTTTCTTCGGCATTGTCCTTTGGATCCGTTTCTTCCCAAGGGGAGGAATATCATTTGCCGCTTCAGGATCTCCTTTTGGATTCTACATTAGGCATCTACCATTGTGACAGGAGTTTCTTCATTGTGGGGGGGCCTTCTTCTCTCTTTCTATCTCTCCTATTTCAAAATGGACAAATGAACAGTCGATTTAAGGGTTTGAGACTTGTTTTCTTGATCTAGGGCATACCTGCAATTTTGAAGCATTTTCAACTCAAACGGACATTTTCATTGCGTCTGTAGCGGTCCAAAACCCTTAAATCGACTATTCATTTGTCCATTTTGAACAAAGTTGAAATTTGAGGCAAATTTTTTTTTGCAATATGGTCATTGGCCATCCTTGCTTGGTAAATTTTATTTTCGAATTTTTTTTTCCACTTATCTATTTTTCGGAAATTTCCGTCATGATCTTTCAAAAATTAAAAAAAACAAAAGCAAAAAAAAATTATTTTTTCGCAATTTTAGGGCTTGCCAGCCCGGTACAAGGGTACCTATAGGTCCCTGCACCCGCAGGCCTACGGGCCCTGTGGTATGGTGGTCGTCGTACTGCCAACCAGTGGTTGACAGTACCGCCGACCGACGGTACACAGTCCACCAACCATCGGGGGTGGCCCTCGGCCTCCCCTCAACTTTTTTTAAAATTTCTTTTTTCAATAAAAATTTTATCTGTAACTTTTTTTTATGATTTAAACAAAAAAAATCAAATCCTTTTTTTTATTGGTTTTTTTATATAAAAAACAACTTTTTTCTGTAATAGCTCAATCACACTTTTACAGTGACGGTCGTTTGGCTATCAAATTTAACCTAGTATTTTTGTTGTGACGGTCGTATGACTGTCAAATTTAATCCAACACTGATTTTTTCCCTCTTTGGAGCTGATTTATTCCGAAGGTCGTAACTTGGGCATACGATATCATTTTTTGGCAAACGAGATATCGTCGGAAAGCTGGTTTGCTCATCTTTCCAATGTTGTGGGTCTCATCACATTTTTTTCCATTGGTGCATTCTACAGTCAGTTGAAGACAAAGGGGCTATTTTCAGTCTCAAGCTCATAACTTATTATCAGTTTCTCCTTTTTTGCAATCTCAGTGACGTTGGAACCGTATTTCAGAGCTCTTCAGTTTCATCCATGCAATTTTTCTAGATTTCACTCCAGGTATATTTTATTCAATTATTTGTGTTTTCACACTCTGGTGGATTACCTGGACATATTTACTCTTAGAAACCTTTTGTTTGCATAGGATACTTTATTTTTAGTTGTTCTTCATGTATTTCTAGCATTTTGTCCTTTGAGGAAATTTTGAGCATCATTTGTAAGCTATCTTTTATGTAAACGCATTGAGATAAAGTGCCACACTATTGTATATGCATCTTTTGGGGATTTTACACATAAGGTTGTACCATATTTTGTACTCGCACTGATATTATAAAGTGTCATGAGGGGTTGTGTAGTTTTCCTTTGTTTAGCCATCACATCTTTGTCCGGTGAGTATCCATCCACGACAACAGTGAATCCATACCATTGGAGGTTGTGTAGTTTGCCTTTGTTTGCCATCACACCTTTGTTCAGTGAGTGTCCCTTCACGACGACCATGGATCCATATGATTCCAGCCTCATGCATGTGTGTTTTGTTTTGCACACCACTTTTTCAGTTGCAGGTGCTATCTTGTGCACTTTCAGATGTTGTATCTTCTTCTTCATGCACTATAGGGTGTTTCACATCATTTTAGTGGATCTGTCAGGCTCTCCCAGTTCAGCATTATGGGGGGGTTATTATACTATTCGTGCTAATTCTTCCTTGGTTTCGCCTTGGAACGGATCTTCCATTCTCAGTTGATCAGTGTTTCAGACTATTGGTTCTTGTGTCATCTGTATCTTTGTTCCAGGTGTTTGCCTTTGTTTTCCATCTGATTCAAGTAGTGTCGTATGGGCACTTATGCAGATTGTTGTCTTCTTGTTCCTGATCATCCTATCTTCAGTAGAGGTTTTTCAGCACCATAGTAGTCATCTTTCGATAGTTGTTTGCAGCTTCTTCTGCTTCAATGATGTCTCTTCTTGGCTTTCTTCTTCTCTTTTTGGAGTAGAGCTTTTTCCCATGATGTTTTCTCTATTTCTCCATTTTACAGAGATTTGGTTGTATTTGGGTACATGATCTGGCCTAATTGTCGGGACCCATGTTTGCCTTCTTGCATTATAGTTACCTTTATTTTTATGCACTTGTTTGTAGCTGCACTGTTGCTCATCTTAAGGGGGGGTGTTAGAGTAAAGGACTTAACTTAATTATGTTGATTAAGTTACCTTTATTCCCTTCATAAGATTTCACGTTAGTTTACATAATGTGACATTTAATAATTATATTAATTATTAAATGTTATCCTATTAGGGCTTCTATTTAGGGTTTTTCTTATTAGGGTTTTATTAGGGTTTGCATGATCTCCGTTTTATAAAGATCGATCCCATTGTATTTCATATAAATTCATTATCTCATTCTCTCTGATATATACATTTTCAGTTTTCAGAGAACCCTTGCTTGTTTGTCTCCATCTCTTCTTTTGTGACAGGTTATTTGCATGCAGGTGATCTTTGGGGTTTGTAGTGTTGTATTTTCTCAACTCCTACAACCTCTTGGGCGCATTTGGAGTGGAGAGCTTTCATTTTTATTGCCTTAGGCGTTTTTTCATATGTCTACCCCTTCTTCATCTCCTTGGGCACATTTGAGGGTATCTACTCTCATTTCCAACGCCTTAGAATATTTTCTTCACCCAACTCCTTCCTTGGGTGCATTTCACATGGTGAGCTTTCATGCGAGGGCACATTTGAGGGTGCAGGCTTTTATTTTTGACTTAGAACTTTTCATGCCATCACCTCAACCTTGGGCGCATATGGGGGTGCTCACTTTCAATTTTGACTTATAAATTTTCTCTTCTTAGATGGGCGCATATGGCTAGGTGTGCTTCTATTTTACCATATTTAGAATAATTTTGATGCCTTCAGTTGATCCTCATGATCCTTCTCTTTTTAGTAAATTTTGGAGACGTGTGATTCCTCATGGATTTTCGCCTGTTCTGAACCGGGAGCTAGGATGTTGTGGCTCTTGTGGCTTGATTGCCCTGTGTTGGCATTTCAATTAGCACCTCTGGAGTGCTTATTGGAAATGAATAGCTTTTCCAAGTGTGTTAGTACATGCTCTTCTGATTATAGAGAGGAATATATCTTTTTGCCGATTATTTCTATGTAAAAACAGGGTGTACTAAGATTCCTATCTTTTTTCCTCAACGGTAGGACACAAGGGTGCATAAACATAATGCATCATAGCTAAGCTTTTTCTCTGGTTTCCACATATTATCAACTATGACTAACTAGCTTCTAGACTATCCTACCTCCTCAAGATAAACAAAGCATGAGGGCGCAAGAGCGAAATGGATGGGTTGGATTACTTGAACCCTCCATCTCAATGGAATATGGCTGAGGCTCTGAACTCTCGGATATATACCAAGATAAGGTTTGATGCAAGTAAACACTCTATACGGTAGGTTGGATCTAAGACTTGCCAAGGAGGAGGAACCCCTGTCTGAGGTATAGGCTTGGAAAGAACTTACTGGAAACAACAAAGTACGATGATTTGACTAACAGGATTCCCGAGGAGGTGACAACACCTGTCCAAAGTGTAGGCTGAAAGACAACTCATTAAACAACATCAAACGATAGTAATTGATAACAAAATATCCAAGGAGGTGATGACACCTATCCGAGGAGGAGATTGAAACAATACACTATTTAGAACAAGACTTCGAAAGAACTCAAGTATTTAGATCAAGCGAGCATCCGCCATCTAATTTATTTCTTCAAGCTTCTCCAAAGAATTACAAAGGTTGGGACATAAAAGGCACGAAATCATGCACAATTATGATCAACCAACAAACTCTCATCCAAGAGTGAACAAATATGAACAAGCTAACTTTGGCAACAATGGCAAAACAATTTTTCTTAGCAAATAAAGGTTAAACAAATAATGAGCCTAAGACTCTTATTTATAGAAACTCAAAGGAGTAGGCAACCCTAAAATCTCCTTGAGTTAACAATCAATTCTTGCCAATCAGCAAGATTCATTCCTATGTCTAAAAGTAGGTGAGAAGGCAGTTAACTGGAAATCTACTTCAATTAACTAAGACTAAACAGAAGTCAAACTGGGAGTCTACCTCAATTGACTGACACCTAAATAAAGTGAACTTAAATTACAAATATGTCTCCAAAATAGACATCCACCTTTAAAGGAGATCTAAGATCCAGAAATCGTGGGAGTCAATTAGACATCCTAGATCAGTGGGATCTGACATATATGATATGTGGAGATCTGGAGTCAACTTGGAAAGGGGCATCAAGTTGACTTCAGTCGTATTTATTACTATTTTGGATGGTAGGACATCCTTCTTGAGGTGTTTGACACCTCATCATCATTGATCAACATTGCTTTTGTTCATTCGTTGACTTCTTCATACGAAGGTCATTACATGTCTATCAATTGTTAGCTTATCGCTTGTCAGCAACTTGATGTATGCATCTCCTTCAATTTGCTTCCCTTGGGAGGGTTACTCTTTTTCCTTTTGTCTGTGTTTCCACTTTGACATGGAAGGTAGTGTAGTTTTAACCGATGGTGGCTCTATGTTGGGAATGACTACCTTTCGCGTTCTTTTGCAGCTTTGACGTTTTCCTTGATCTTTCTTAATGGAAGAGTGTTGAATGATGAAACCGTGAAGTTTGACCACGATCACTCCAACTGTGATAAATGCACATGAATCTTGCTGCATGTGTAAAATTTCAACGGTTACAATCCTCTAAATTGGCCTTGGAAGGCGATCAGATATACGAGGTGAAACCATTATGGAACCTGTGTACTAGTGTCTATGCTTGTCAATTTGTCCAGATTGACCTCTGGGTGTGCCTGACGCAGATTGGTGCCAGTCTTTTTTAAAAAATCATGGAGTAAGACCATTTTGGTCTTGTATTCATCTTGGGAGAACTACGTTATGAAAACCTTGAAGATTGACTGTGCACATGATGCTGCTCGAAGAACTTTTTTTGGAACTGCTAAATATAGCCTTGTCAGGGGTAATTTTTACGAAAAATTCCGAGACATGGGTTTTGTTCAAAATAATTCTCTAAACAAACCCAAATCGCTAGAAATTCAAAAAAATGTGTTTTTCTATGACATGCAAAAGCCCTTATGTGGCTGAGGCAGCGAGACACTAGAAAGTGATTTTTCTTGGAGAAATCCAACACATGGGTTTTGTTTGTGCTTTAGAGCTGAACAAACCTAGTTTTTTTGTTTTTCAAAATTATGATTTTTTTTGGAAACCCTAAAAAATAGGGGCAGCAAGGTTACTTTTTATGGAAAATCCAACATGTGGGTTTTGTTGAAAAAAATTGTGCTGATCATACCGTATAGGCCAGATCTATGATTATTTGTCGTTTTCTTGGACATGCAAGAATTTTAGACAGAAATAGAGGAAGTAGATAGAAAGTGGATTGGAAGTTATCGATTGTCAATTTGGAAGAATTACGCCTTTTGATGCAAACTCTGATAAATAGTCCCTTTGTGCAATAGATCTTCAAAAATATGAAGAACGGTGAAAATCCCTCTGTCAAATCTTCAAAAATGTTGGAGAAGAAAAATATTCATTCTTGAGCTCCTCAACCTACAAAGAAATAATGAATAATGGATGCCTAGATGCTTTGATATGTAAATTTGGAGTTTCAAGCATCAATTGGGGATCCAACTCATGATTGAGCCTAATTTGGAGTTCAAAAAGGTGATTTCCATTGATTGTGGAGTGTTTGGCCTCTTTTTGCCTCCAAAATTTGTTAACTCAAGTCAACATTTTCTTTTGACTTTCTTAAGCGTCCCTTTTGGAGTTTTGATCATTTTTGCAGGCTGAAGTGCCTCCATTTCATCTTTGATCCTGGCTGCTCAGTTGATCTTCAACAGTTGCTAATGGATTCGTTGTCGAGATGGGATTAACCTAATGAGATATGTTTGGGAGAGATTAACTCAAAAAACTGAGTTTGGACCTCTAGAATGAAGGGCGCCTTTCTTCAAGAGGGGCACTTTTGGCTATGCCTTAGTCAATTTTCATTGACTGTTCTTCATTTTGGCCTTTTCAAACCCTCTATGCTTTGATCTGATGTTCCCGTTGATGGATGAGTCAAATGACTCTGCTTGATGATGCATTGGATAGCCAACTCAGTCCTGCATAGGATGACTAATTTCTCAGTTGCTGATAGTGAGTTTAGGTGCTTTGAATCTAAGGGCACCCCTGGCCAACAGGGGTACCTTTGACCTTTTGATTGCTTTTATCTACTTTGTAAACTATCTACTTTGATCTCTATCATTAGATGATTCAATAATCAGATTCTTCCGCTAACAGTCTTGTTGTCAAGATTCGTCGAAGGTGAGAAGATCGTTTTGAAGGTCAGTGATCAATCAGACTGCATTTATTCCTCCAAAAGGAAGGGCACCTTTCTTCAAGAGGGGTGCTTTTCCTCTATCCTTAGCCAATTTTTGGCTTGTCCTTTCAGTCTCCAGTTTTGGATTTTTCTACTTGATCTCAACATGTGATCATTTGGCGTGTCCAGTGAACTTGCTATCAGATTGATCACGTAGTTGGGAGGAATCTGGAAAAATATCATGTATAGAGAAACTGTTGATGGATTCATCTGGTACCTTGAACTAAGGGGCGCCTCTGGCCAGCAGGGGCGCTTTTGGCTTGAAACTCTTTGATTTGGCATCTTCATTGCTGATAGATTCTTCATACTTTGTTGATGATTAGTCATTGATCTCTGAATTAGATGAACTGACTGATGGTTGTGTTGTCGAGATAGCATGAACGTGAAGGAGACGAATGATCTGGAGCTACAGAGTGATTTTATTTTCCCTTTGAGATCCAAGGGCACCTTTCTTCAAGAGGGACGCCTTTTGTGTCTTTAGACTGTGTTTTGTATTGGTAGCCAAAACGTGCACCTTCCAGAGTTAGCCAAATTTTGGCCTTTTTCATTTTGAGAATCTCCCTTTTTAGAATAACATCTTTTTGACCTTTTCCGCCATGGCTTCTTTGTTGGAGATTTTGAGGTTTAGCTTTCAACACCTGGTACTGGCCAATTTGCCATTAATGGCTGCGAAACTCCTAACTTTGTTCCTGAAAAATAGAAATAGACCACCAGAGTAAAACATATCTTTTGATGATTTTGACTCGATCAGTGTGATTGTGAAGTCAATTAACCCTATCGAATCATTTTCAATCATTTCCGGGAGGGTCCTATTTTTTAGGGTTTCCCTAAAAAAGGGGCATAAAACCCTAATTTTTAGTTTTTTTAGAATTTTAACCATAGGTTCCTTGACAGAAACCCACAAAGACCTTATGCTTGGTTTGACCTAAAAGATACTTTTGATGGCATTTTTACATGATTTAGCTCAATTTAAGAAAAATGCCAATTTTTTTATTTTGGGTACAACACCCTGTTTATGCTTGTCGTCCATGCTCACCTACTATTTTTAGTAAACCCTTGATTTTATTGACTTCTGTAGCTCCGTTTGACTTGAAATTCGCCAAGCGTGACCCTCATGACTTGTTTGACCTGTTCACACCTGCCCCTCATGCTGACCTGCTATTTTTAGCCTTGTTTTGGAGGTGACTTACTATAAATAGTAAGTGCTCGAATTGCACTCAAATTTTACCAGTAGACTGCTTGAAGGATGTCGATCGTGATGGGATACATTCTTTTTTTATTTTTCCCAAATTTTGCCCCTCTTTTTAGGCATCAAAGTAGGAAACCCTAATCTGACTTGCATGTGCCTCAAATGACCTCCGTTTGACTCTGTCTTTGTTGCATGCTGCTATGTTCATGGAATTGGAGCATTAAGAGCTCCTGGAGTGAACCTGCTAAAAATAATAAGTGCTTGAAAATTAATCAACCAACTGTCGGATGTGTTTGCATGTCATATTGCCTGAGAGATCTCAAAAAACCTAATAAAACCCAGAAAATTGGTTCATATGCGAGCACCTATTGAAAATAGCATGTCATCATTTTGACTTGCATATCACATCATTGCAAAGCTCTGGAGAAACCCAGAAAGAATATCTTGACATGCATTGAGAAATCTTGCATGCAAACCTTGAAAACTACCTCTGAAGCCAGAACTGCTAAAAATAGCAAGTTGTCCAAATTTGTTCAAATTTTGCAAGCAAGTACTTTGAAGTATCCTAAATGTGGTGAAGCAGTCAGAATTCCAAAATTTTGAGGAAAAGATCCCAAATTGAGTACTTACTAAAAATAGTAAGTTGTTAGAACTCAGTGAAAATTTGATGGGATCTTGCCTGAAGCATCTTGATTGTAGTGCCAAGCTCAGATTTCACTTTGCCAACTTGATTTGACCTCTAATAATCTTGAAGAATGAAAACACTAATTTCATTGATTTAGCGAAAATTTCAACCAGGTCAAATGATGGGACATACCCGAAAGGACAAAAATATTAGAGAGAGAGAGAGACGCAAAACCAAAGCCAAAAGACCAAAATGGAGCAAAAATTAGGGGGTACCCATTTTGAATGGGGTGATATGTGAAAAGGTCACAACATGCCCTTGAGCTACAGGGGTGTAGAAACCATGAACTGACAATCTTTGTGACATGTACTCTTTTTGTACCTCCAACTTCTGACCTTTATAAACAGAGTTCTGCACTACGTACATCTTCGCTCGATAGCTCATCGAAAAGCTGGGCTGATTCTGAAGAGATTGAATCCATTTGCAAGCACATTCAATGAGATTTGAGCCTCCAAAAAGAAGGGCACCCTTGGGCTACAGGGGCACAGATCTGCTTGATTTTTCATCTGTTTCTACTTTGAAAAACAACTTTCTCGCCATTGAAATGAGCTTGTAGGAGTATAACCTTGTCACAAAATGCTTCTTCATCATCCATGTTCTTCTTTGGATCCCAAGTTTAGGTTCTGACCTCCACGTACTTACCAATTGTCGCTGACGAATTACATGACACTAACCAAAGTCCATACTTGACCCGCCCAAAAACTAGTATTTTGACCTCATTTTAACAAGGTTTAGACTCTTTAATGAAAATGCCTTAAAGAAGCAAAAAAATTGGTTTGGGTACAACACAAAATACACTCCATACATTGTGTTGTAGTTAGGGTTGTAATAATCAGGGTTGTCCTTGAAATGCTGATCACGAAACAAAAGTATTTCAACATACAGACTATAATATGAATACAAGAAAATAAAATCTTTTAAAAGAAATGAATAATGAATTATAATAGATGTTACCTCATGCAGGGTTAAAAGGAAATGCCTTTTGATTAACAGTGTGGTGGCATCATATCTGATCCCAAGATGAGTGTTTATACCAAGTTATAGAACATTTCAATGTAGAGTAGCAAATTTTTCATTTTCAGTTGTAGCTACTTTGCAGATTAATTATGTTAGAAGAGTTTATTCGATTACATTGGTGGAATTCATATTTCTAGGAGGCAATGTATTGCTTCTGTCTTTAGACAACATATTTGTTGGCCTTCCCCTTTAAAACATTTTAGGCATATGCAGTCTACAAATGATGATTTTGAAGCCCATGATTACACATTGCTGTCCTTTTAACTTTTGGAGAACCCAACTTAGCTCATGTTTATACATCACATTTGACTCCTGCTGCTGATCAATAAAAATTATAAATATGGTTCCACAGTCTTTGGCTCTGGATCAAAATAAGTCAAACTTTGTGTGTCAATCCCTTGTGATAACTCAACTAAATGGTGCATATTCAAAAAAAAGATATGGCAACGAAGGGGATGGAGAAAAAAATTGAACAAGAGGATGGAGAAAATCTGTATGGCAGTTGTTGCATTCTTTCTTTCCATTAATTTGTAAAGAAGGAAGGGCGTTATTGTTTTGGCCATTGGCCTTATGCTTTTATTTCAAAAGGAAAAAGTTGTTGTGTTCGATATGGCTTTCTTTGTATTTCCTTAGATCTTCTTAAAAACTGTAGAACAATTTGATCAGATCTATGTATTCTATTTGATGAGCATTTGATTATAGACAAACAAGTTATTACATTGAGGTTTGTGCAGGCTACCAAAAGTCGAGAACAAGTGTACTCTTTGAAAAAAATTCAACAAATTCAGCAAGTGATTACCATCGGCAGGAGCAGACTTTTTTGTTTTCCTATGTTTATCTTATAAAACTGGTGTCCAGTGAGACTTGCTATTCATGTCATCTGAATCTATGTTGAGCAGGGAAGACGAACTTAGTTGAAATTTGACTACTATCTTCTCAACAATGAATTAGATCTGAGATATAGCAGAAGTATTGATGACATTATGTCCCTAAATGTCAACTATTTAGAAATACATACATACAAAAATCCCACTGATGCTGGAACTGTAGTTTGAAGATCTCGTTAAAAACCATAGCTGCTAAAGCACAATTCTCCATTGTGGTGGCCATTTGTTAATGATAAAGTTGTAGATTGAACATGTACTATAGTGAATAAAAAATGAATGAGAAACCAAGATGAAAGTTAATTATGCAAAGACAATCACCATTATGAAATGGCATTTTGCCGAGTGATTCTTAGAAACCATTTTAAGTTTTGAGGATTGGTGAAGATTCTTGCTATATCTAGATTAAGTTTGTAAAAGAATTCAATTCAGTTGTATATGTTGACTGAAGGTAAGATGAAAAGATGCATTGACCATTTGAAAAATTAACATGCAGTTGGGTTAATTATAGCAGAGAGAGTCAGCTTAAGGCTAAATGTGCTACTATTATTACCCAAGATACCTTAGGTTTAGATATTACCATAGCTATTGGATCATGATTCTTCATTTTGTTGGTCATTTGTAAATGATAAGCTGTAGATTATACAAATGTTTTAAAAATCTAAAAAATGGCCGAGTAAACAAGATGAAAATTATTTGACCAAAGACAACAACCATTATGAAATTGATATTATCGAAGTGTTTCTTTGAAGCTGAATCATTGTAAGTGTTGAGTTTTGATGATATTACTTAATATAATGATCCAAATTCCAGTAGATACCAGGTGGACAATATCTAAATTGGTATCATTTGGATTATTATATGCGGAAATGAACTATGAATGAAAAATCAGAAACTTATTAAAAATTCATTCTTAAATCTCAAAGATGCATAGAGAACTGTAATACAAAATAATTAATCTGAACATCTTGTGCATAACATACTCTTTAAGGATAATAATGACTGTTTTTCTTCCATCTAACTTGACCTTGGTATGTACATGCAATTGGTGATGTAGAAGGAAAAGGAGCCATTATGGAAGATGAAAGGCAGCTTGACTACATGTGATGCTTCATGTTCTGATGTTTCTGGATGAGTTGTACTTGAAGTGATGGTTGTTCATTGCCCTTGAGTTATCTTGGGGGATCCATCCCTGAAGGTAAGGGGACAAAGTTGATTTTGAGGAGATTTGCATCTGTGAACTTGTGTACGAAAAGACTGTGTGCCTCAACTAAACAGGGGATTGATACTGATAGTGATATTAAACATAAACATAGGTTTGGAGCTACCCCTTGGATCACACAGCTACATGAAGCTTTGTAAAATATTTCAGTTTCGCCTTATATGTTGATTGAAACGTAAGAAATATCAAAGTACATTGGTCATTTGAAGATTAGTATGCAATTGGGTTAATAATAGAAAGAGTAAGATTATTCCTAGAAAATGTTAGTGTCGATTATGCAAATTACCTTTAATGTTACCATAGCCGCTGCAGCCCAATTCTTCATTTTTAATCAGAATTGATTAGTTAGATTCAAATATATTTAGAAACATGGTTTGCATGACTATGAAGACACTGAATTGATTTCTTACATGCCAAAACAAGTTGAATCTAAGGACTTATGTTTGATGCTCTTATGTAATTGCTTATTCAAATTCAAACATGATGCAACTCCACCCAATATATAGAGCTCTTCAATAGCTTTTCAACGATTTAATTGGGGCCAAAAATAAAGCATGTAAGACAAAGTTATGGCCTTTGGAAGTTTGCCTCTAATCTTTTTCAAACTCGTCATCAGTGAATTTTTTTGACCGAATCAAACATGTTAGTCATGTATACATGAAGAATAAGGTTAGTCATGAATACATGAAGAATACGGTCCGGATTGAATCCATCTCTGTGACAGCAAAAAGAAAAAAAATAGATTCAAGGTGACCTAAATCCTCTTCAAGACATCAGTAACGATTTTGTAAATGTCCTGACTATTCCTGTAAAAGACTTATTAACTGTCTAGATTGAAGTTGGGTTGATTGACTTCCCGAGTGTTGAGGCACTTCAGGTTTTGAAGTCTTTTGCATTGGGTTTGTGACATGTTCTAGGTTAAGAAGAAGCTTTGGAAGGAAGGTGAAACTTGATTTAGAGGAGTTTTGGTTTATAGCAAGGAGAAGAATGTGAATTTGAACAGGGAACATAGAGAATTAGACCTAGAACAAACAAGATAGGTTGTTGTAAATGTCAATGGCTTTGCATACTTGTAAGCTTGCATTTTTGGTAATAGTAGGAGGTACAATCTCGTTTAGAAGCTTGATTTTTCCTACATTGGGTTTCTCTTGCGTATATCTTGTGTTCCTCTTGCTTTTTTTTTCATACATGAATGTGGACCACTTCCTTTGATTATATGAGCAAAAATACAAAAACAACTTTTTCTGCAGTGGATGCAAAATTGGCAACAAAGGTTACATTTTGGAAACACAATAAAAAATTATCAACACAGTCAACACATCTCTGTGACAAATCAAGAGCTTCCACTGGAGCTCTCCCTAGAACTATTAGCCTCAGAGTCATCTCCACCACGAACATCAGCACTCCTAAGCAAGAGATCGCCCAATTTGTTGGAAAACAAGCAACCAATCAGGGAAGCTGATACTTTTACCAGACTCAATTCGGGAACTTTTGAGAATTGGAAGCAAGTATTTGTTCTTATGATGTCTATTACTTGCTAATACTTGTTACTTCTTTTGATGAGCTACATAAGAATGTTGTAGAAGATGTTGAAACTAGCTTGTAACATGGTTGGTATTGCTGCAGGTCAAAAATTTGGTTTTACTCGTGTCAAAGTCTTGAACGAAGAATGTGCAGAAATAGATGATATTGACATCATCGGGGATGGGGATCGTCTGTTTCTCATTGACATTGATGAGCTTGAAGAAGCCTGTAACAAGGATGACCGAAAAAAGCATAAAATGTTTGAGGATGACACCTGTGAAATTAGATAAGATGTCTCACAGATATTTTTTCGTTGTTGCTATTTGATTTAGAATGCAGTTGTTAAGCGTTCTAATTTGCTGCATCTCATGGGATAGGTCCAAATGGCTTGTTTGGTAGCAGTATTTCCAAGGGATGAACACAAACTA
The DNA here is from genome assembly GCA_007115665.2 of Sequoiadendron giganteum. Classification (NCBI taxonomy): domain Eukaryota; kingdom Viridiplantae; phylum Streptophyta; class Pinopsida; order Cupressales; family Cupressaceae; genus Sequoiadendron; species Sequoiadendron giganteum. The sequence continues at coordinate 222,663,389 of CM021101.1, forward strand.
TAATATTACAAACCATATTTACACCCGGAAAAATAGGTTCTACTAAGGTTACTTGACTTTTAACTGACATACTATTTACTCACAAGCCAGCTTATCACTACAGAGGCATACAATTAACTCCTGCTGACATTAGCTTTGGCATCTGAATCAGAACATAAGAAATTTTGCTTTCTTCTCAAAAAAAGTAGAAGTTATTTTCTATGCCTAATTAATTTCATGATTTTGGAGAAGTTAGGGGCATTTGATGAGTTCAAGACAAAATAAAATGATAGATGGCCTGGGCTACATCAAATATTCGATATATGCAGGCACCGAGATGAGGGATCTTCCTTAATGATGACCAAAAGGATGGGTGATGTATAAATGCAGACACTAATTTGTACCATATATTGAGTTTGATTATGTAAATAAAATATAAGCACATTGCAGTGCATGTGCAACACAATGATCCTTCCATCCCTTCCTTAGCAACATTTTTGGTTTCTTTCAGGGTGCTATGTATTTAAACTTGTTCCACCGTTGAGATCTAGATGCAGGCAAATGTGATAATCATTTTGACAGACATCATAAGGCCTATTTAACATACCAAAAACATTAATGCTGAATTGAGTTAGCAGAATTTATGTTGAATCTGTCTTGTAACACTCAGGAAAATATCTAGACGTCACTTTTGTTGATGTTTGGAGTTTCATATTTATTTTTCCAACATTTTTTAATAAAAGCATGCTAGGTGAGAAATTGACCCACAACTTATTGCCAAATCACCAATCTATACAACTCATCTTGATAATCTGAACAATCTTTAACATTGCATGGTGAAATTTGCATGTCCATGTTGATTCCCATTTAGTTTTGGGCCCTTTTTTTAGAATTTCTCAATACAAATTACACACCAACATGCGGTGCACACTTAGTGTTTTGTTTTTCTCATTTTTTGATCTTTATCCATCCTCAAAAAGATCTCCTAAACTAAACATAATGTAATCATGATTGAGGCAGGTTTCTTTGCCAAAATAGATGTCAAACCTGGTATGGTGATTGCTGGGGTTTGTAATAGGGGCTGACGGTGCACTGCAGTAAATAGGGGGAATAAAATCATGAATAATGGAGTTTGAGAGTTCCATCCAATCACAAGAAGGTACTCTTCTATCTCATGATTGAGATGCTAGATGAAATGTTGTCTGGCAGCAGCAGAAATGGGGCTGTGGTGGCAGTCCCCCCCCTACCTGTCATCCACACAGTCCAGTGCACAGAATTTGGGTTGAAAATTTGTGCTTCTCAAAGTCAATTTTATTAGCCTCGCCAAACTTGAACTAATTTTTATGAATTTTATTTGATACCATCTCTATGTTGTGTGTTGTACTTATCTGCAATCATGCTGATTCTTATCAGATAATACTGCTGGGCATCGTACTTGCAGATTCTCCCTGGCAACTCAAGGATATACATAAAAGCTTCTGAAAATCTTAATTAGCTTTGGTTTCCACAAGCTTTTTCCCAGCCAAGAATTAATGATAAAACTTCAATAAACAATTTTTTGCATTCTGGCTTGCTGTGTGGAATGCAATTGATATTTTTCTGATCAATATCTTTCAGCCTTCCTCATTCTGAGTTCATCCTAATATATCCCTACACGGTTTTTGGACAAATAATGAGTGTGATATTAACATTGTGAAGACAATTTTTTTATTATTATTTCAAAACAATTCTCATTGCTCCCAACAAACCTTTTCATATATTTCCTTGGAATTGAATTGGAGGGTCTGTAAACATGTCATAGCAGTTGCCACAGTGCACACATGGTTGTCAATGATTAATAGTTGGATAGCAGTAATGGTAAATGTCAAATCAACTGAGAACCTGAACAAGCAAAACAAAATACAAGACAACATTGAGCATACAGACTCATCAATTTTTTAAATTTTCCCTAGGCCCAAACTGTTATGCCAGTCTTTGGCAGGAACTTCGCTACACTGCAGCTGTTGTTGAGAAAAATGTTTGCATCTTTTTTCTGATATGGCTTTGAGATTAGCTACCAGTGCATTGAATTGTGCAACGCTTGATCTAGTGAGCACCCTCCCTAAAAGCATCACACTTTGCTTAGATGTTATAATTCGGTAGCAACAAGTAGACCAAAAGTATCTCTTTCATTGTAGAGTGTGCCATGAGTAGGGGCACCAAGTAAGAGAATGTCCTGTTGTGCACCGAATGGCAGTCCCAAATCCCAATCCAAGGAAATCTGAGACAAGATATTTTCATAAGCCAAAGAATAAATTCACGGTCAAATCTAAAAACAGAAAATCAGGATAGGAAAGATAAGCCCCAGATCATAAAATAGATAAAATAGTAAATATATCTCCAAATAAGGAATGTTTTTGTGGCTCTTGAAAATGAGGAGCTTATCCTTGAAACTTTGTATGAATCAGATGAGACAAATCTTGAGGATAACAGGATGCAAAGGTGTACTAAAAAGAAGATTGCATGGAGAACATTTACACCCAAAATAATGAAAAAAAGAGATTATCATAGATTGGACTCGCAAACTAAATTAGAGATTGTTCAAGCAATGGGAAAAAATTCCAGTGGAAAAAAATAGTATAAGATTTAACATTCATAACATTATATAAAAGCAAACACAAGGTGGACATGGATCCAAATTCTCAGACTCAACTCTGAAAATGAACGAGATAAAAAATCCTTACTATCTTCCAACCAAACACAAGGTGGACATGGATCCAAATTCTCAGACTCAACTCTGAAAATGAATGAGATAAAAAATCCTTACTATCTTCCAACCAAGGAGAAATAGTGAGGAAACAAACCTACTTACAAATATTTGATCTCCAGAGGCACAAAGCCAAAAATGGAAGAAATAACCTCCATATTATTTTTTGTCAAGGATGAAGAAGATTACAACTGAGATTAAGATTAAAACCACAATGAATGAGGTCATGTGGTCATAAATTACATATTATTGGTCTTTACTACAATTTCTTGTCATTTATTTTAGAAGTGCGATTTACAGTCATTAATTGCACATCTGCATTTTCTGATCATAAATTAAAGACTTGTGCTTTGGTCATGAATTTCAATCTTGGTTCTCTAGTTGTTGATTGCAAGCAGAGTAATCACAACTGTGTGGATGGCCATGGCCTGCTTTGCAAAATCAGGGATAAAAGTACAGGCAGAAGTGTAGATATCATGCGCTACACAAAGAAAAGCTTGAATGAAGACTTAAAAATATACATGTAGAAGAAAGGTTTGCATGACTATTTTAAGACATAAAAATATACATGTATAAGAAAGGTTGGTATGAGTATTTTAAGTCTAGATGCTCTTGATGTATTTTGCCAGGGCTTTTCCAGTTGCTCGACATCTTTTTTAGATTTCTTTCACTGTTTTCTCAATATAATCTTGTAACTTGCTCCACCATTCTTGACAGTATATTATTCAACTTTGTCGAAACAAAGCATAGAACATAGAACACTCCTATATCTACCTTCAAAAAAAGTCATTGTAAAATTAAATCAAAGAATTCCTAATTTAAGAGAGATTTACAGGTTTTATGTTTTAATCACAAGCTCAGATGAACATGAAAACTACTATTAAAGAAGCTCGTCGGCTGTGTCCCCCAGAATTACCCTCTGTGAAACCTTATTTTCAAGATGCAGCTCACCAAATTGGAGAAGTGAAAAGGTCAATCCTAGCAAGGAAGAGTTTGAACCCGAGCGAGAACCAATAGTGGCGGGAAAAGCAGCAAAAAATGTGAAAATAACCTTAAAAAAAGGGCAAAAAATGATAAAGCTTGGCAAAGTATAATTATTATTTTATATAATGCAAAAAATTAATATATAACTATAATATAAAATATAATTAATGTATAATATATATTTAATATAATAGTAAAATATATTAAATTATATATAATATAATGTTATTTAATAGTATATAGATTATATTATTATATATTGTATTCTATAATAAAAATTATTAAATATAAATATAAAATTATTATAATTAATAATTAATATATAAAAAATTTGATAGTTTAATTGATCTTTAGAGAGATCACGAAAAAAAAAGAGAGATAGAGGGGGAGATAATTCTATATAGAGAGGAATATATACTAACACTTGCATTTAAAGGAGGTTTAAGGATTGCGTTGATAGAAAACTATATGTATGTTAATATGTTAGAGAGTATGTGTTTGTGCATGGATGTGCTACAAATTCTAGTTGCATGTGGCTAGCTTAAACAATTAATAATAAGTACTAAATAATGGAATGAAATAAATCTAGACAAATCTAGATTAACGCTCCCTAACATGCTTTATCTCTAACCCCATCATGGTGGACTATGAGAATAGCACTATTGCTTCTTGATTCCTTAAATGATCTATTCAAATGGATTGAAATAATTGATAATATATATGTATTATATGTACCATAACTCTTATTGAATCACTGGTAGAATTATATGTTATTAAACTGGCTTCAAATCATAGTTAAAAACATTAATTCAATTCATTAACATAATGAGTAATAAAAGTTAAAGAATGTAAATGTTATTTTTTTTATAAAATATGTGAAGGCCTTAAGACTGCACCAAGAGGAAATGTCTTCCACACAATAGGTATTTTTGGTGCACCAAGCAATCTAGGCGGCCAAATGGCCCGCTTAGGCAGGGGTCCTATGATGGGGGCTTAAGCTCTATGGATTATGATCAAATTCAAAAGAAAAATAATAGAGGAGTAATAGTCATTTATTTAGTCATTTTTATTTGTTTGATACTAGCCATTTATTTGGTCATTTTTATTTGTCTGATATTAGTAATTTATTTAGTCATTTAGTTGTGATTTTACTTGATGACCAAATTAATCATTTATTTTCCAAATTCTACTAGTGTTAGTCACGTGACTAAAATTTGTAGTCACGTAGTCATTTATTTTCCAAATTCTATTAGTGAACCCTCGACCCTTAAACCCTAAACCATAATCCCTCAACCCTCTACCCTCTTGACCCTAAACCCTAAACTCTCAACCCTCTACCCTATACATTGGATCCTTAACCCTCATCTATCTATGTCCTACTCTCCTCTTCTCTCTATCCCTCTATCCCACTTCCCCCTCCATCTCTCCCTCCCTATCTACCCTAATCCTTAAACTCTATACCCTCAACTCTTAAACCTTTGAAACCCTTAACTATCAAACCTCAAGCCTCTACCCTCAACCCTCAACCCTCAACCCTTAACCTTAATCCCTCAAACCTAAGCCCTCAACCCTTAAACCCTCTACCCTAAACCCTTAACCCTTAACCCTTAACCCATAATCCCTAAAGCCTTAATCCCTCAACCCTTAAACCCTAAACCCTCAACCCTAATCTCTCAACCCTATACCATCAACCCTCTACCCTAAACCCTTAAACCCTCTACCCTCAACCAAATACCCAATACCATCTACCCTCAACCCTAATCCCTCAACCCTATACCCTCAACCTGCAAACCATTAAACCCTTAAACTCTCTACCCTAATTCCTCAACCCTCAACCCTTAAACCCTAAACCCCTATACCCTCTACCCTATATGTTGGACCCTAAACCCTTAAACCCTCAACCCTTAAACCCTCTACCCTCAACCCTAATCCCTCAACCCTTAAACCCTTAAAATATCTACCCTAATCCCTCAACCCTTAAACCCTAAACCCTCAACACTTAATCCCTCAACCCTACTCCCTTAATTGTTAACCCTTAAACCCTAAACCCTAAACCCCTATACCCTCTACCCTATACATTGGACCATCAACCCTAATACCTCAAACCTATACCTTCAACCCTCAACCCTCAATCCTTAAACCCTTAAACCCTCTACCCTCAACCTAATAGCCTCTACCCTCAACCCTTAAAATATCTACCCTAATCCCCCAACCCTCAACTCTTAATCTCTCAACCCTAATCCCTCAACCCTTAAATCCTAAAACCTCAACCCTTAATCCCTCAACCCTCAACACTTAAACCCTCTACCCTATACATTGGACCCTCAACCCTCAACCCTAATCCTTGAACCCTATACCCTCAACCCTCTACCCACAAACCTAAACCCTCAACCCTTAAACCCTAAACCCTTAAGCCCTCTACCCTCTACCCTCAATCCAATACCCTCTACCTCAACCCTTAAACTCTCTACCCTAATCCCTCAACCCTCAACCCTTAAACCCTAAACCCTCAACCACTATACTCTCTACCCTATATATTGAACCCTCAACCCTAATCCCTCAACCCTAAACCCTTAAATCATCTACCCTCTACCCTCAACCCAATACCCTTGACCCTTAAACCCTTAAACTCTCTACCCTAATCCCTTAACCCTCAACTCTTAATTCCTCAACCCTTATCCCTCAACCCTTAAACCCTTAAACCCTCTACCCTATATATTAAACCCTCAACCCTCAATTCTCAACCCTCTACCCTATACATTGGATCCTGAACCATAATCCCTTGATGACCCTATACCCTAAAACCTATATGCTCAAACCTATACCATCGACCCTCAACCCTAAACCCTTAAACCCTCAACCTCATCCCTCAACTCTTAAACCCTTAACCCCTCAATCATCAACCCTCTACCCTTTACATTGGAACCTCAACCCTAATACCTCAACCCTACACCCTACACCTTCAACCCATATCCCTCTCTCTATATATCTATATCACCTCTCTCTCCCTCACTAAACCCTTAAAATCTCTACCCTAATCGCTCAACCCTATACCCTCAACTCTTAAACCCTTAAAACCTCAACCCTCAACCCTCAACCTAATACCCTAAACTTTCAAACCTAATCCCTCAAACCTAAGCCCTCAACCCTTAAATCCTCTACCTAAACCCTCAACACTCAATCTATAATCTCTAAACCCTTAATCCCTCAACCCTAATCCCTTAGCCCTCAATCCCTAAACCCTTATACCCTCTACCCTATACATTAGATCCTCAACCCTAATCTCTCAACCCTATACCCTCAACCCTAATCCCTCAACCCTCAACCCTCAAACTCTAAACCCTTAAAACCTCTTCCCTCTACCCTCAACCCTAATCCAAAAACCCTATACCCTCAAACTAATACCTTAAACCTCAACCCTATAGGTCCTCAACCTTATACCCTCAATTCTCAACCCTTTACCCTATACATTAGATCCTCAACCCTCATATCTCTTTGTACTTCCCTCCTCTTCTCTCTTTCTCTCTATCTCACTTTTCCCTCCATCTCTCACTCCCTCTCTACCTTAATCCCTCAACACTTAAACCCTTAAACCCTCAACCCTAAACCCAATACACTAAACCCAATACCCTAATCCCTCAAACCTAATCCCTCTACCCTAAACCCTCAACCCTATACATTGGACCCTCAACCCTCAACCCTAATCCTTGAACCCTATACCCTCAACCCTCTACCCACAAACCTAAACGCTCAACCCTTAAACCCTAAACCCTTAAGCCCTCTACCCTCTACCCTCTACCTTCAATCCAATACCCTCTACCTCAACCCTTAAACTCTCTACCCTAATCCCTCAACCCTCAACCCTTAATCCCTCAACCCTCGACCCTTAAACCCTAAACCCTCAACCACTATACTCTCTACCCTATATATTGAACCCTCAACCGTAATCCCTCAACACTAAACCCTTAAATCATTTACCCTCTACCCTCAACCCAATACCCTTGACCCTTAAACCCTTAAACTCTCTACCCTAATCCCTTAACCCTCAACTCTTAATTCCTCAACCCTTATCCCTCAACCCTTAAACCCTTAAACCCTCTACCCTAATCCCTCAACCCTTAAACCCTAAAATCTCAACCCTTAATCCCTCAACCCTTAATCCCTAAACCCTCAACCCTTAAACCCTATTCCCCCAACCCTCAACCCTCAACCCTATACATTAAACCTTGAAACCTCAATTTTCAACCATCTACCCTATACATTGGATCCTCAAACATAATCTCTCTCTCTCCATCACTCCCTCTCTCTCCCACTCCCTCTCTCTTGCACTACTTATCTCTCAGGTCTCTCCCTCCTACCCCCTCTCTCTTAAGTCTCTCTCTCTAACACCCTACCTAGGTAACTCTCTCTCTCATCCCTCTCTCTATCTCTCCCACCCTACGTAGATAAGTACCTCTCACTCCAACCCCCTCTCTCCCACTCTCTATCTCTCCCTCTCTCTTAGGTCACTCCCTCCCACACCCTCTCCCTCTCTCAGGTCTCTCTCCCACTCCCTCTCTCTCCCTATCTCTCAATTATCTCCCTCTCACCCCCTCACACTCTCAAGTATCTCCTTCTTGCACCCTACCTACATAACTCTCTCTCTCTCCCTCTCTCTCAGGTCTCTCTCTCCCATCCCCTCTCTCTATGTATCCCTCTCTCTCCCTCTTTCCCTCCCACCCTACCTAACTAAGTCCAACTCACTCCAACCCCTTCTCTCCCACTTCCTCTCTCATAGGTCTCTCCCTTCCACCCCCTCTCACTCTCTCAGGGCTCTCTCTCACTACCTCTCTCTCTCTCTCTCTCTCTCTCTCTCTCTCTCTCTCTCTCTCTCTCTTGTCTCTTAGCTATCTAACGATGTAGTTTTTTTTACATTTTTACAATGTTAAGCATTTGATCTATAATTTCTTGTGTTTGTGTGTTTATTTTTTGGCAAAAACCAATGTTTGGTATTTTTTTTATAAGTTAACCGTTCATCAAAATTTTAAATAAATTACATTTTTAAAAACTAGAGTCCATTCTACACATTAAAAAAATGATTTCAATTAGTTTTCAAAAAATTTATAGAGGTAGTACAACCAAAATTATGTTTTTCAAGAAATGTCCACTTTGAAAATTAGTAAAAAATAAAATATTAATTAAAAAATTATCAAAAAAATCGAGCCACAAAAGTCAGTATGTTATGTTTTTTGACAAAAATAACACTGATTTCTATGGCTCCCTCTTTTGAACCTCTTAATCTCTACCATTTTCAGAAAAAATAGTAGTTTAGAAAGTAGTCTTGAAGCACTACGATCCTTGTTTTCTTGCATCTAATTTTTTTGAGTGTAACTATCCTCAATTTCACATCCAAGGTTAATATTTCCTGATTTTAGAAAAAAACCTTTTTGGCCCCCATCTTTTTGCACTTACCTTGGACTCAAGTATGCCCGCGACCCAGCCCAATGCCTAACCCGCCTTACCTTGGTCTTACATTTTGCCAAGTTGGGGTCGGGAAGGGGTGAGCTGGGTCATAGGGATAAAAATTATTCTAAGGCACCTTTGATCCAAAAGACAGAGAATAAAGATGTTATGTCATTTAATACGAATGGATCGTTGGTGTATCAATCAACAGGTACACTAAAATCAAATTATAATTTAGTAAATTGGCCTCCAATTAATCAAAATATTCTTATCCAAAACCTTTTTAAACATGATAAAAAACTATGGACTTCTCTTTCTTTCTATTTTGTTGACTTAGGGGTATCCCTACGAACCAACCCAACAACTAACTTGCCTTACCTTGGTCTTACATTTTGCCAAGTTGGGGTCAAGAATGGGTGTTACACTAGGGTGAAGGATACACAAACCCCTTTCAAATATGATAAAAAGGTATGGACTTCGCTTTCTTCTTTTTTTGTTCACTCAAGGGTATCCCTACAACCTAGCCCAATGCCTAATCTGTCTTACATATTGTCAAGTTGGGGTCAAGAATGAGTGTCACGCTTGGGTGAGAGACACACAAACCCCTTTCAAAGGCGATAAAAAGGTATGGAATTCTCTTTCTTTCTATTTTGTTGATTTAGGGGTATCCCTGTGACCCAACCCAACGCCTAACTTGCCTTACCTTGGTCTTACATTTCACCAAGTTGGGGTTAGGAATGGGTGTCACACTAGGGTGAAAGACACACAAACCTATTTCAAAGACGATAAAAAGGTATGAACTCTTTTTTCTTTTTCTGTTGACTCAAGGGTATGCCTGCAATCTATCCCAATGCCTACCCTGCCTTACCTTGGTCTTACATTTTGCCAAGTTGGGGTCAAGAATGGGTGTCATGCTGAAGTGAGAGATGTACACAAAAGAAGAAAGAAAAAGGAGGAAATAAAAATAAAGAACAACAAATAAAAATAAAGCAAGATGAGAAAAGAGTGAAGGAAAGTGACAAAAAGTCAGAAAAAGGAAGAAAGAAACAAAGCAAGAAAGATAGAAATAATAAAGAACAAAAAAAAGTATGACCAATATAAAGAAGGAAAGTTAAATTTGGTTAAATAAAAACAATAAGAAAAGAAGAAAGGAAAAGGAAGGATAGCGGAAAAAAGAAAAAAAAGAAAGGAATAAGAAAGAAAAAGAGAAGGAAAATGACAAAAAGATAGAAAAATGAGATAAACAAATCAAGAAAGATAGAAAGAATAAAAGAAAAAGAAACACCAACAAAGGAATAAAAGGAGAGATAGAAAGATAAAGATAACAAAATAAATAGTTAACATTTATAATGAAAAATGGAATTAAAAATAAAAATAAATAGTAAGAAAGAAGGGATAAACAAAATCCAATTATAAAGAGAGAGATAAGATAAAGGTTTAGAGGGAAAATATAGATTGGAAGAAAAATAGAAATAAAGAAAGATAGAAGCACATATAGAGAGAATCAAATAATAGAAATAAATGAATAACAAAAAAGAAAGAGAGAGATAGAGAGACATCAACAAGGAAAATAATGAGAAAGGGAAATAGATCTAAAGAGATCTAAACTATGAGATAAAGAGAGAATAAGAAAGATAGACAAAGAAATACACTACAAAATAGAGGGAAGGAAAGTAAGGCATAATAGGGATAGAAATAAATAGTAAGAAATAAGGGATAGACAAAAATACAATTATAAAGAGAGACAAAGATAGAAAGAAAGGTCAAGAAGGAAAAATAATAGATTGAAAGGAAAAAAAGGTTCTAGGAAATAAAGAGAGATTGAAGCAGAAAGAGGGAGAGCCAAGTAATAGAAATCGAGAAATAATAAAAGAATGAGAGATAGAGAAACATGAAAAAAGAAAAAGAATGAGAAAAGGGAAAATATGTATTGAGATCTAAACTCGAAGATACAGATAACATAATAGAGACAAATAAATACAATACAAAAAAGGGGAATGAAAGTAAGGTATAATAGGGATAGAAAGAGTTCATAAAGTCCAAGGTCTATGCTCTCAAATTTGAGGCCTAGGTTCCATGTGTCTACCATCCACAATCTAAGGTCTTGCGTCAAAGATCTAGGAACTATGGTCCAATGTCCATGATCAAAGGCATAGGGAAAAGGTTTCTTGGTCTAAGGTGTGAGGTCCAATTATCTAAAGTCTAGAGTCTAAGGGATCACAATATTCAGTAATAGTTCATGGTCCATAAATCCAAGCTAGAACATATAGTGTTCATGTGTCCAAAGTTAAGATTCTAGGGTTTAGGATCCAACTTCCAAGGTAAAAGGTTTTAGGATCATGTGTCTACAAACAAGGTTTGGCTTCAAGGATTTTATCTATAGGGTCCATGCTTTCATTATATATTCTGAATTCTAGGGCCCAAGATCATGTGCTCAAGGTGTAATGTTCTAGAAGTCTTGGATTCCAAGGTGAAAGATCAAGGGACACGATATAAGGGCACATAGTCTACAATTTGAGGGACAAGTTCTTATAACCTAGGTCCAAAGGGTATAGTGTCCACATCCAAGTGTCTAAAGTTAAGGCTCTAGGTATGGAGTTCAATGCAATGGTCCAAGGATTTACGGTATAGGGTATATGTTTCTTGTTGAGGGTGCATAATGCTAAGGTACTAGTGATCCCAAATCCAAGATCTAAGAGTTCACAATAAATGGTATAAGTTTCTTGGTCAAGGGTTCATGATCTATAAATATAGGGATAGGGCCCAAGGTCTAGGATCCAAGTTTTAGGGTAAACATCTAGTATACAATGCTTAATTTCTTAGATTTAGGTAAATTATTTTCTAGAAATCTAGTCTTTAAATTCTAGGGCACATAGTCTAGTATACATGGTCTTGGATCCAAGCTCTAATCATCTATTAATGTAAGGTTTAATATTGAAGTTTGAATCTTAGAGGTAGAAGGTTTAAGGCCTAGGTTCTTGGGATCTAATTTGCATGTTCTACTATTTGAGGTCAACTATCTAGTAGCATAGCCTAAGCACTAGGGTTCATCCACAAGTTTAAGGTAAAGGGTAAATAGTAATATTTCTTGGTCTAGGGTCCACAAGTACAAGACATAGCCTCTGAGGTTTACAGTTCAAAAATTAAGGGTTTAGGATCTAAGTGTTTAGGCTATAGGATAAATGTTTATCAATCTAGGGTCCATGATCCATGAGGCTAGGGTGTAGATCATCTATGAGTCAAAAACTTAAATTCTAGGGTCTAAGGTCCAATCCATATAGAAAGAGAGAAAAATAGATGGAGAGAAGAAATAGAGAAATAGAAATAGTAATGCAGAGAAACATTATAAATAAATAAATATATTTAGACAATGAGAGATAACTATAATGAAAGGAAAATAGATATGGCAAAAGAGAAATAAATGAGCTATAAAAGTAGATGCGAGTGAGAAATAAACTTTGAGAGAAAAAGGAAAGAAAAATATATGAAGAATAAAAGAAAAAATAAGTTTTTTTTTGATGAATATGAAATATATGAACAAAATAAATAATGAAATTAAGTAAGGTGTGTGTATGCAAGGCCATTGGTATAACCCATCATCAAAAGTGAAAAATAAAAAAATGGTAATCCAAGGGGTTTGGCTGCCTCGAAAATGAAGAAACTAAATGAGATCTAGGTTTAAATCCCCATTATGGCAACATATAACTCCACTAGAGATACTAGGAGATTGTTACTTAATTTACAAATCTTAAGAATGCTCCAATGACAACCTAAGAAACAAAACCCAAAATTATTTTCCTTGCCAGCCAACGTGAATCCATTTTGAGTAAATATATGAAGGTGGTCTGACCTCTACTATTCATTGTATGTGAAGATACTCTGGCAACCATTGCATTTACAACAATAGAAAAATACTAACTTAATAATCTAGCTCTTTTACGGCATAATTTGTCAATTGGAGTATAGTGAATATATCTAATGGATTAACTAGTTGTGTGAATGTAGAATAAATCTTATTACTATACATTAATTACAACAGTTAAACATATCACAACGAGGATTATGATTAAACATTCAAATTCCTGCTCAAATATTTTACGCATAATTTTTTATAGTTAATTAATACATTTGATTTTCCATTGACTCTTCACATTAAAATTCAATAGAAAGTATCTAAAAGCACAGGTCACATACCTGCAAATAGGAGGCAATTCGCCTAAAGCATCATCTTCTTCATTGGCAAGAGTCTCTGCTATTTGTATTCTCCACCGTTTCCTGCAAACGTGAGCATTTGAATGAGCCCTCTGCAAAATCATTACAACATTGCCTTGAACAATCAACTTGTGCAAAACAACACAAATGAGAACAATTGTCAGACATTATTTTGAGTGCCAGCAAAAACAAGCATTAGGAAAATTCCATGGAAAACCAAAAAGAAGTGAGCAAGTTGGAAGTTCTCTGATCTGATGGTCTCAATCCTTTATTCTTTCTAAGCAACAATTTCCTCCTCCCTCTTCCATAGTTTGAGGTACTATGGTACATTGAACATATTACAAGAAAAACAACTAAATATGAGTAAATTCAAATATATTGAAACTTGAGTATATTTAGAGATGAAAAAATTAAAATAAAAAACATCAAGAACTCAAGGAAATTTATAATATTTACCTAAACAATCTTCAAATGCAACTGAACTATATATATTTAAAGTTTGATAACATAAAATTATATTTTCACATCAAATATTGCAATTAGTTAGTGTTCATCTTTTATGGGAATGCGCAATGTTTCTATATCAAATTCATAAATCATAGAATTTAACTCTGATTTAATCTTAATTTTAAGAGTTTTAAACTTTTATATGAATCCTATAAAAACAGATAATTCATAGAATTTAACATTAGTAATTGCTAGAATTTTTATACCAAACCCATAAAATCAGATAATTCACTGAATTTAACATTGGTAATTGGTATGATTTTTTTCAGGTTTTATATCAAGCCCGTAGACACTATCCTAAACTGTTATAGCAGAGAAGAATGAAAATTTTGATCTAAAAGAGAGCCTAATTGTTTGAGGGTTAAAATCATATGCATTGAAAATGGGAAGGTAGTCGTTCATGTAATACTGAAGCATGATTTTAAACCTTTTTTTCTCAAGGCTCAAATGTTGATCCATGCTTATTCAACTACTCTGCTGCCAGGGAGATACTCTTGCAGGGAATATGCAAATAAGAACAGGCACTCTTGCAGGGATTACACAAATTATCAGACCAATAAAGAAACAAACAAATGCCTTCTATAAAATTCATTCCAATGTTCAGCCATCAGGGACATATTTTGTGTTGGGAATTTTATAAAACTTAGAACAACTTAAAAAACCGTAATGTTATTTAAAATGCATAAAACATCAAGAACCAAATTCACAATACCCTCAAAAAAAAATTAAAAACACAATCGAGTATCTGGTGGGTGGGTGGAAAAGAAGTTCTAACCTTAGTGCAGTTCTTGACCATCATCATCTTCTTCACCACTTTGGGGGCAATGGCATGTATAATTATGTCTAGAAACATATAATCTATTCTACTGCTTAAATATATAGTCTCTTCTCTTTTCTTCAGCATTCTCAACTCACAGACCCACTTGCAAAAGATCCTTCTGACCACCTTAACACAAACAACAGAGCATAATATGTAAATGCTTTTTGAGCAACAATTTCCTCCACTTTTTGCAGCCACAAATTCTGTGTGTAGTAAAATAGCAAAATAAAATCTCAACTCTATTAAAAGCGAATCAATCACACAATAGCTCTCAGATGTTTTCACCAGCAAATTGCAGAAAAATGAAATGCACAGTATGTAGAAATTCAAGTGGCCGTTGTGGCTTCCTCAATATAAAAATGCCCGTTGCTTTCTTGTATGTTGTTTTTTTTCAATTCTTTTGAAATAATACAGGTTGTCAAGCTTTGAGGTGCATTGTTCATTATATGGGTTGAATTTTAAATTGGATTTGGAAGAAGATTTTTTATTAAATTAGATTTGTTTGGGGTATATTAATGTTATTTTTTATTTAGTTCTAGATTCATTTTGATGGAGCAGTTTAATATAATTATATATTAACAAATGTTGTTTTAATATAATTAAGTTTATTTTTTAATTATTATTATTTTTTATTTATATATTTTCATATATATTTGATCATTTTATATTTGTATTCACTTATATTTCTGTACATTTGACAATGTTTATAATGTTTATTATTGTTTGCTATGTTCATTTGTTCCTCATATTAACATAATCATTCTTTTGTCTCAAGCAATTGAACAATACAATATTAATCTTGTATCACACAAATTTGACCCCTAAAATAAAAACAATCAAATTTAATATCAATAAACTCTCATCTATTCTACTTTTTCTTGAGCTGACTTGGTACACGGTTCATGTGATTTATTGTTATGTAGTGGTATTTAAAGGCATTCAATGTGTACAGTCTTACATCAAAACATCCATCGGCACACTTTGATTGAAGCACTAAAAAGAACTAGAAAATTGCTTCAAAATTAACATCTAGATCACTCAGATTACATGTTCTTACTAGATGTCTATCAACCACTTTCACAACTATAAAGTCGGTAAAACAATGGGGTTGACCTAGGATAATTTTGACCTTACTGATCCTTCACTCTCCCTAGAAGGTAGTTTAAATAATGAGCTAGAAAATTGTATCAAAATTAACATAGATAGATTACTTGCGTGCTTATTGGTCAAGTCTATCAACCACTTTCACAACTATAAAGTTAGTCCAACAACATGGGGTTGACCTAGGGAAATTTGACCTTAGTGATTCGTCACTCTCTCCAATGTAGTTTAAATAATGCTAGTAAAGTTGACAATGCACTAGATTAGGATTCCACGCCAAAGAACATATCTATGGAATGTGAGATTGACCTAGAGCCACCAAATCAACCTGCATAGAATTTAAGGATAGTCTATGAACTCATAGATCATTTGATTTCATGTTTAAAGTGAATCAATTTTGTAGGTTTCTATCCTTTTAATTCCATCTTCAATTCTAGTTTTTTGCATGTCTTTCCATTGTATTTAATTTTTTTAAATAACATTTAATATTATGATATAGGACCCTTAGTGGTTTAATCTAGGTTACTTTATATTGTACACTTATGTGGTTTCATTTAATTAACTTATATTAACTTAGGGGAAGTGTAATTTTCTATCACAAATTGAGTACATATTATTTATGATTTGGTGAAAACTACATGGTTATGCATGTCTCTCTTATTTTTTAGAACTTCAATTGTAATGTATTTCTAGAAACAATATTTCACTTTAGTTGATTTTTTTTTTTAGTTTTTGATTGCTAGGTTATGGATAATCAAATTACCCCTTCTAAATTTTTATCATGGAAGAGATCAGATCTTTAGCTCATCAAGCTATCTTCATCTCTTTTCTCTATCATTAAGAAGCCCCCATTCATGTTTTAGTTAATGTGGCTTCATGAATAAGCTATATATTTGAATATGGTAGTATGGTGGTTGGAGGGAAGATCCTATTTTGGTACTACTATGTATTCCCTTTTCAAAAGGCTTCAATTTGTTAAGTTAAAGCTTAAACAATGGAGATATTTGGTTTTGGCAATATTTTTGGTAAAAAGAATAGGTGTAGGATTAAATGACATTTTTTAAATCAAAGAATTTGTTATGAATAGATAACAATTTCTATATTAGTCCTCTTTTTCTAGAGAGCTTCGTGAATGAAAAATTTGGGAGTAGATTTTTTTAAAGTAGAGATTAAGGATTAATTAGCTCCTAGAGGCCCGGGGATTAAAATACCTCCTTCTTTTTCTACAATTTAGTTAAAGAAAGGAGAATTGGTAATTTTATCACATTTATTAAAACTCTTCTCAAGGAATTCAATTTTCTTCATTTTAGGATATTAATAAAGAATTTATTTAACACTTATCTTCCTTGATTTTAAGAAAAGTGATCCTACAACAATTAAAGAGTTTAAAAGGTTATCTAAGGTTGCACTCCTTTGGTTACTTGGAAAATGAATGGTATTCTTATGAGGCCTATTACCCTTCAAGAATTAGAAAAGGTTATTTTCCAAGAGAAGAAAGGTAAGTCTCCTATCTTTGATAACTTTCATATTGATTTTTTTCAACAATTCTAAGAAATCCTAAATAATCATCCTTTGTAAGTTATGTGTGAATCTAACACTAACAAGAAGATGAGTAAAGAAAACAATTCTAATTTTTTTGATTTGATTCCAAAGAAAGTGAGAGAAAACTCTTTTCATTTATTTCTATTTATAATGTATCTTATAAGATCATTACCAGAACTTATTATTGATCATTTGAAAAAAAAATTCTAGAATCTTTGATATTGTTTGAGTAGGGGATCTTTGTAAAGGGGCATTAGATTTTTTATAGTATTCTTATTTATTTAGAAGACATTAATTGTATGGGGTATTAGAAGGATGAAGATATATTTATCAAGCTAGGTATGCCAAAGGCTTATGATGGGAGCAGATTGTCCTTCCTTATGAGTGTATTATCTACTTTTTATTTTTATTTAGGTTGGATTGTGTCATGAGATGTGTGGAATCTTCTTCCTTCTCTATTTTTATAAATTGAACCATCTTCTATTTTTTAGCTTCTAGAGAGTTGTGACAAGGTGTTTCCCTCTCCCCTTATTTATCTATTCTTATGGTAGAGGGTTTGATAAAAATCCTTAGTAAACGGGGTGCTGGCAAGAAGTTGAGTCCACGTTTTGGCCTAAAAGTGGAAGTGTTTTCCCTAATTTTTAAAATTTGTCACATTTGACCTTAAAATTTGAAGCTCTTAGAGATGGATTTTTGTAAAAGGTCACTAATCATAAAATGTAGTACTTGGAGTCTAGTTTCCAAATATGTAGTTTATTTTAATACCCAGATGATAAAAAATGATTTTCAATAGGTGTTTCTAAAAACCACTATTTAAAAGTCACTTTTTTTACCATACCATTCATGTGTACATCATCCATAGTTTGACCTAAATAATAGTATTTTTCTAAATCCTTTTGGGAAAATATTTGTAACTCTTTGAAGCACATTTCAATATTTTTTGTAATTTTTTATTGAATTATTTTTTCTATTAATTTTTATTGGCTATATTTGTTGTTTTGAAAATCATCATGTATGTCACACATAAGATGACCTAAACTTATCATTTTTTTGAAAAAAAATCAAATTGAAAAGAATTGTCTGAAGTATGTTTTCATGCAATTCATTTTAAAAAACATATTTTAATAAAAAGTCTTTAAACACTTAAAAACCTTGATATTTCAAGTTTATGGACTAGTCTTATCGAAAATTAATTGAAAAATATTAAAAAAAATCAAATATTAAAAAAAATCAAATATTAAAAAAATTACATATTTAAAATCTACACTGTCTCATCTATAATGGGTTTTAATTTTGTCAAAAAATTCTGCAAAAAAGGTCTTCAGACAAATGTCCTAAGTCACTATTTTCTTCTAACATTGACATGACTTTCAAGTTGTAGGTCAAAATCAAGTCCAAAGCTTAGGTTCACGTCCCCAAACTTTTTTTCGCATCGAAAAAAAGGCAAAAACCTAACCAAAAACTCAAATTTACAAAACAGGATCTCGTTTTGTAAACGAGATCTCATTTCATAAATGAGATCATGTTTCCTTTATTTATTATTTTAACCATTGAAAAAATAAAGAGGACCTCGTTTATAAATGGGATCCCATTTAATACGAGATCCCAATTATTAAATGGGATCTTGTTTTATAAATGGGATCCCAATTATTAAACATGACCATGTTTCATAAACAGGACCCCGTTTTATAAACAAGATTTTGATTATTAAACAGGACCCCGTTTTATAAACAGGATCTCGATTATAAAACAAGACCCCATTTTATAAACATGATCCTGATTGTAAATGGGATCCTATTTCTTTTTTATCATTTTTAAAAAAAAATTATTAGTAAAATATTATTGTCAATTCTACAACTTGATAGTGTATGGATGACAATGATGATTCCACACATTTTCTATCGAGTTTTGTCTTTACAGGGTCTTGAACTTGAAAATTTTGAATTTTGTTTTTGAAATGAGGCATCATTGGGACAATTTTTTAATGGAATTATGTTCATTTTCTACTCGATTGAAGGTGGAACAAAGGAGAAAGACTTTCACTATAGACATTAATTTGTACTTCAAAATTTTGTAATCATGGGATCACAAGATTGTAATAAGAGAAAAGATAGGAAGGTATTGACCCTAAAGAAATTGAAGCAAAGAAAGAGGAGGCAAAAAGAATAATAGATAGAAGAATGAGGATTTCATCAATGAATACTATTGAAGCATCCAATTCAACAACTATTGAAGATAAAAACATTGAGGAGACCATGGATGTAGACGATGCAAATTTGCAAGAGGTGAATGTGGAAAATAATACGATTATACAAACTACTTCTGGTATGTCTTCAAATCCCCTTTTCACTGCTATGGAGAATATTTCAATAGGAAAAAATCTATGTACATCTTCAAACCCACCTTCGAATGATATGGAAACTTCGTTTATAGGAGATTTACAATAAGCTAGATTTAACGATGTTGAGATTGATGATATTTGTAGAGATGACGATTTTAGACATATTGTTGTTGAAAATGGAAAAGAAAACCGTAATCGTTCTTTTGTTAAACATGAAGATGAAAACCATTTTGTTGTTGAAAATGAAAATGAAAATCATTTTGTTTTTGAAAAAATCGTTTTGTTGAAAATGAAGATAAAAATTGTTTTGTTGTTGAAAATGAAAATGAAAATCATTTTATTGTTTTTGATTGATTAGGTAGGGAAAGGGCCCTGATCGCTAACAAAATTAGTACAACACTCCAACAAAAAACCATTGTACAAAACAAAAAAACTAAGGAAGTAGAACAAGAAGAGAACCACTACCCCAAAACCCAACGAAACAAAAACCACATTACCCTATACCAACCACATCAAACATTATATATCTATCAAGTTTTCAATAATGATATAACAAGTCCATAATATCAACCATCCACAAAAAGAGGTTATAAAAGAAGAACCTATAATGAGTGGCCAATAAATTACTAATGTTCTAAAAATAGATTCACTCCATGCAATCTTGACACATAAGGTTGTTACCACTGAAATTCTACTTAATACAGAAAAAGACATCAACACAACAAGCAAAAAAAAGTAAGAAAATCAAGAGTAGAGGTTTAGGCATCCTCCATCAGGCTCCACGCCTTCATCAGGTCCTCAATAGAATCTTCAATACTTTTTTTGACCTCCATCTTTCTTGATAGATTGACATCATCCTTATATTCCTTCTTCCTTTGTTGTTTCTTGATTTTTCCTTGTCTTGAGATGGTCACTTTAACATATTTTTCATAACCGCATCCACAACCCTGCACATGTTCTGCACAACATACTCAAGAGTCTGAAACCTGCTTGCATTGCCCTCATTCTATACCATCTTCTCTAGGGTTGCCAATCTTTCCTCAATCCTTTTCACTCTGGTTAATTCTGGGCCCTTTTGATAATCCTTCGAGCTAACCGGTTTCATTGCAGCTATTCATTCATCCTTATTCAATTCAATTTCCTCCTCAACTTCTTGCACCTCATCTTGTTGATTAATACCATCCTCTTCCTGAATCGATCCATCCACCTCCTCTAATCCCAACTCCTCTTCATTTGGAGAGTCAGCACCACCTAGGCTATTTGGCACACACTCTTCAAAGGAGGAATCCTTTTCCTCCCCAACATCCTTCTTTCCCTTTTTATCCTCTTCTAAACTCTTATCCTCTAAACTTTTGGATTTTTTACTATTGTCTGACCCCTTGGACACAACCAGAGCAAGGTGAGTGGATCTTCGACCCACCAAGGTTGTAGACCCGCATTCAGGGTTGTTATCATTATCATCCAGTATGGTTATTATGTTAGGGTCAGCTCCCAACTCATGGATTAGCAGTTTCCTTTTTTTATTTGTAATAGGAGAAAATGGATTGGCCTTTCTTTTTTTTGGTGTTATCTTAAGAAGAGATAACCAAGTGGGGTCCTCAATATTAGGTGAGGTTTTCATAGGTTCTTTGGTTGGGGAGTGGTGTAGGGTCTCAATTAGTTCAATTTTCATAGAGCTCTTAGGATTAGGGTTCTCAATCAAATTATGGAAAACATTTCTTTGTGGGGTGGTAGAGAGGACATATTTGCATATGGCATGAATCCAACACTACTATAAAGGATGGTTAGCACTGTTGGTAAGACTTTGTTTTACGGAAGAGAGGAGGAAAAAGGGTAGATTTATTTTTTCTTGGAGTCTGATATGATTCAAAATAGGAAAATGATATCCATGGAAAAACTGAAAATTACCTTCTAACATAAAATAATTCATAACAAAAAAATAAACATTATCAAAAGTGGGGGGTAGCAATACCCTAGAGTAACCATTTTGAAAATGTTGGTATTTTTCTTTAGCTTCTAAAAAGTTATCAATATAAGTTTGATAGTTCCCAATACTTACCTTTGCAATTTTCTTCCCCTCATATGTCAGACCCGTAGATTTGGCTATAAGCTTTGCATTAACCGTGAATCGAATACCACCCAACCCAACTTCACCGCCTTTCCAGTCATTCGTGAATTTATAACTGAGTTGTTTGTTGTAGCCTTCCATGGAAGCCAAATGCGGAGTGAACCCAGTCTGCTCAAACAAGCCCCACAACTCCACATTCTTTTTCAAGGAGTCATATTGACTCAGTTTCGTCCTCTTCCTCATGGTGTTATCTTTAGTTTGAATATCTTTAGAAATGAGAAAATACTCAGCTCTTCAGCCTTCCTTGTTCAACACAGACTCAACAGGAAATTCAAAAATCTCATTTTTGATCTAGAGACATGGTAGTTTTTCATTTATGTGCCCTACGGTTTGAACCTCCTAACGATGTCTTTAAAATAATCAATTTCCATAAAAATCCTAGTCTCATATTTTCAAACCATGTCATTAAATGAAATGATAGGTCCGCCACCTTTACGAATTGTGATTACTCTTTTTTTAATGCCCACCTTCACGTTAGTGCTAACACATGTCGAAATGTCTTTTCTCACATCAATCACCATATTTTTAGAGATATGAGCAATAATCACCATTATTTCTCTCCTTATCGCATGACGTTTCCAAATAAGTTTGTCCTTTCATTTTATTTTATTTTAAATCTTTTAGATCTAGCATACACCATCTTTTAATAATGTACCTCCCCTCCAGTCTTTTCAACATACCTAATAGCCATAAGAGAAAGACAATAGTAGTTATGACAGCTAGACAACAGTCGCAACTCCTCATATCTAAAACAATCATTTTACCCATAAATAATTAATTTGATCTCCCAACCTATCCTTAGATATAATTTCCTTAATTTGATTTGGTAAATGGGTGAAGTCCCAGTACTTCCAAACCGAATATTGTAAGCCACATTTTTCCATTACATCAGCAACCCTGTTGCCCTCCCTATAAATATGGCTTATCCTATAACTTTGAAAGGATTGTAGCATATTTTTACAATCATCTAGGATATCTTTTCTTTCCCAAGGATCATCGGCCTTATTCTTTAAATAATCAACGTTTAACTTCGAATCACCTTCCACCATCACCTTAGTATAGCCCGCATCTTTTAGATAGCATATTCCAGCCCAAACAACATAAGACTCTACCAAATTATTTGTTGCTATTCCTAGACCCTTGATGTACCCTGCCACATAAATGCCTTGATAGTTTCTAACAATTCCTCCTGCTCCCACCAGACTAGCATTTCCCTTGGTACACCTGTCAAAGTTGCATTTAATCCACCCTAGATCCAGGAGAATCCAAACAATGCTTTGTCTTATTAGTAGTTTAGCCCAGTTGGCATTGTTAAGATCATGAGATAATCCCCATAATTGTTTGATTCGCATCTCGTGATATGAAGGATTTTTCTTTGATAGAGCATACTTACAACTCTTAATATTTTCTTGAATCTATTTTTTGGTGGACATACATAAATTTTTACTATTCTTAGCAACATCTCTAAAAACCCTATTGTTCATCCCCTTCCACAGACCCCAAGTGAGGAATGGGGGACTTGTCTCCAGAGATTATCTCAAGTGGTCATTAAATATAAATGCTCGTTGCTTTCTTGTATATTGTTTTTTTTCAATTTTTTTGAAAGAATACCGGTTGTCAAATTTTGAGGTGCATTGTTTATTACATGGGTGAAAATTTAAATTTGATTTGGAAGAAGATTTTTTATTAAATTAGATTTGTTTGGAGAGATATGGTTAATTTTGTATATTAATGTTATTTTTTTATTTAGTTTTTGATGGAGCAGTTGAATATAATTATATATCAACAAATGTCATTTTAATATAATTAAGTTTATTTTTTAATTATTATTCATTTTTACTCATATATTTTCTTATATATTTCATCATTTCATATTTGTATTCACTTATATTTGTCTACATTTGACATTTGACATTTATAATGTTTATTATTGTTTGCTATGTTCATTTATTCCTCATATGAACATAATCATTCTTTTGTCTCAAGCAATTGAACAATGCAATATTAATCTTGTATCACACAAATTTGACCCCTAAAATAAAAACAATCAAATTTAATATCAATAAGCTCTCATCTATTCTATTTTTCCTTGAATTGACTTGGTACATAGTTCATGTGATGTATTTTTATGTAGTGGTATTTAAAGACATTCAATGTGTACAGGCTTACATCAAACATCCATCAACACACTTTGATTGAAGCACTAAAAAGAACTAGAAAATTTCTTCACAATTAACATCTAGATTAGGGTAAGTGCACCAATCTGTGACACAATTTAGGTGCCAAATTGAAAAAAAGATCAAAAAAACCCCGAAATAAGGTCGTTGGCGCACGCCAAATGAATAAAACTTTGTTCTAATTCTCAGGGAATGAATCTCCACCTCAAAACATTAAGAATTCACAATCACCCCCTCATCAAGAGCCTCCTATACAAGAACAACCTGAAACGCCTCCATCAATTCATAGGCATCCTCAAGGAACACAAGAAAATATTCAAAATCAAATTGAAACAAATAAAAGAGATTCAACAATTAATTGCAAGATTAACCGAGCATGCTAAAACCCGCCCTTATAGGAGAGGGCTTGTTGAACCATTGAAGTAAATTTTAACTCATGTAGGAGAAATGAGAGAGCAAATGAATTTTTAGTCAACTAGGAGAGATGAGATGAGGCAATTCTATGCTAATGGTTTGTCATATGCAGATGTCAAAAAACTAAAAATTAGCAAAGCCGAGTTGTGTGCCCTTTTTAAAGACCCAAAAACCAATGAAACTTTGTCCCATGCATGCAGGAGGTTCCCCATCCATTGGTGCGACCATCATTTAATTAGAAATAAATTTTGTGAGCAGTGGTGAATGGTATTTGACCAACCTCCATGCAATAACCATGAGGTGCCGTAATACTTTTTGAGGAAACTCTATTGTGAGTTTTTCCTAAATAAAATGCCAAAGTATTTTGACATCTTAGACTTCCAGGGTAGAGGTGGGGGCTCCACACATGATAGACCTATTACACGACGTAATCAACAGTTGGCACCAAGAGCCTTGGGTAGACCCATGGTGGAGCATGTCGTTGATCCTTTCATTGTTGAGGACAATGTAGAGGTGGACATGATGAATTCGATTGGCTCACTCACCCATACCATTTTATAGTGTGTGGGTCCTCTAGTAGAGCCTAGTGTGGAGGAGACGTGTAGGCCCCGAGCTCCACCCCACCATTGTGGCACTTGTGGTGTTGTTTGCTCATACGATTATCAGGGTTCTCGTGATGCAGCAACATAGCCTACATCAATTGCAGAGGTGATGGCTTTCACATATGATATTCTGAATGATACATTCGGCATTGACACTCAGGTAAAATTTAGTAGGTTATTTTAATGTTGTTTATTAAAATATATTTTGAAATTTAAGAATAATTAAATTAGTAGAATTTTGATATGATGAAATTTCAAGGTTGCACTGTTCATGAGGGATGCTCTATTCCTACAGACCCTTATACATTGTCGACGGTGAGTCCATAGGTATGCAACTAGTATTAAATATATTATTATTGCATTTGAACAGTTGAATGTTATATTTGAATGTTTGTCTCATAACATCCTTCAGATTTCAAACAGTTTCCTGGTGCACCTTCTTCCTCCACACCTCATGATTCATATCCTCAAACAACGTACACTCAGGTAGCCTTTATTCATTAACAGGGTTGTAAATCTATGTTAGCTAGTTTTCATAATTTTGCGTATATACAAATCTAAAAAATTGATGAGAAACACAAACATTTCATTCAAGTATTCCTTGATTGTGTCATATTATGTTCTCCTATATCAACATAATACCTGAGATGTTGTTTCATTTGTAGTTGTTGACAGGAGATAGCCCTGGTGATGTTGGTGGAACGATGGACCATGGATTTGTTGCAGCAATAGCCATTTCTGATCCATTGAGAGAGGTATGGAATAGATTAGTCGATTTGAAATTATATTTTCTCTTTTATGGTCTATTATAGAAAATTTTCACGATAATTTTATGTAGTTTAATTTATATCTTCATGGTTGCTACAAGTGGTTGTCACTCCAGATCGTGGACATGGTGATGCTTTAAATGTGCATGATGACTATATGTATGCGGTAAGTGACTATATTTTGTTATATGTCATTCCATAATTCAATTTCTATGTTTTAACATCTTTACTTTTAATTGTATCAGTTGAAGGTCCAAAGTGAAGAGAGGAGGAGTAGCGGGCGTGTTTGAAAGATAAGACAAGCAACAATCACTCCATCCAACTGAATTTCAAAGGCAGCATGGGATCTATTTCCTTCCCCTAGAGGGAAATGACTATGTATTAGTGTTGTTTGTTGTATGCCTATGTGGCATTTTGGAACATATGTTTTGTACTATTGATATATATATATACATGATATTTTATGTCCAAATGGATCCTTTGTACTAAGCCTATATAGTTTTTTTGGATATATTTATATGCTTTTATCAATATATCATTGTATAGCCTTTCAGATTTTTTATTAAAGAAACTCTTATTTTTCTACTGCCATTCTTGAATGATGTTATCATGTGTATCGTGTAAGTTGTATCCTTGAATGTTGTAGGAATGGATTTTGTTTAGATCTAATGCTTAATTAATTACTGTCGAATGCTCAATAAGCCCCATCTAAAGTGTATTGTATAAATAAGCTCAATTCGTGGTGGTTTGTATCCTTTGGAATTCTTCAATTACTTGTGCCTCACCGATGTAGAGGCAAGGAAGCTCAAACCCAATCATTCTGACAACCTTCCTTCAAGGGGCTCCTAACAAGATTAATACAACCTATTTTGAAAAATCTACACAACCTCAAAGCCCCATCAAACCAAACTCTTCATTCAACACCTTACCCAACAATCCACCCTTGTAGCACTCTGATGCAGAGCCAAGGTGGAGAAGACTCACAACAATGGAAATGTCAATTCTCAATCAAGAACTCTTCTTCATAATGGTTCAACCTAATAGGCATCAACCCACCCTCAAGGGTCTCAACTCCTCAACCTTGCAAATGAACAACAAGACTCCACCAAGGCCCTACAAATACCATCAACATTTATACAATGATAATTGAATCAATTGAGAACAATCCCTAAGTCAGATTCATCAAGGTTTCCAAAACTCACATTTGTGACTGGTTATTCTTGTAGTACTCAAAACTCAGTTTTAGCCAGATTTCTCCCAACCTTTCCAAAACACTAGAAAATTACAAGATGGATTGAGATACCCTTTTCAAGACTACACAACATACCAAAGAATCAGTGGTCTCTCTTTTGGAGTGACATAGACTTTCAGCACACCTACTTCAAGTTTGGCTTCACAATTAGCCCTTTTTTTCCAAAGGGACCACCCTTCCAAATTTAGGTATCTATCCAAATGCCTTGGATAGTCTTAGGTCATGGTGCCAAACCTCAAATTTTGTCATTAGTTTGTGTCTACAGAGCCTCTAACTCACAAAACCCAAGAAACCCTCCTAAACCTTCACAAAATCAAGGGTTTTAAAGAAACATACAATTCCAGACCTCTCTCAACACTTCCAAAGCCCTAAACACCTCAAAATACTTTTTCACAGATTCATCAGACCCTCACATAACCCTTATAGGCATTAATTCTTAAAAACCTCTCTTTGGTTCCTCACTTCCATGTTGGAAAACCCTTGTTCAGTCTTACAACAGTCACAAAAACACCACATAATTATGAATCCTTATTCCAAAATGATTTGACACACTTATTATAACATGTTTTCAATCAATTCGCCAAGATACTCTAGTAAACAATAGGTGGGTTGATTGTTACATCACAAATTTCCCCTCAAACCCTTAATTCAGAAACACTCAGACAGTCACTGTTTGTGTTGGTTCTCTCTACAAACAAAGAGTTAAGACACCAAATAAAAAATAAATGAATGATAAAACATATATACTGTTAGAATTGGCTATGGATGCCAAGATCTATGGACCAAATGGAAAGCACAAAGAAGAGAGAAAATAATGTGACAAGAATAAATTGTATTCAATATCCATATGATATGATTCAATGTGTGTGTGTCCAAATGTAGTAGAGACCCCTTGGTTATACAGCCAAGGTGAGAACATAGGAGTGCATAAGATTATGAAAAGTGTTGTAATCTTATGACATGAGACAACAATGAAAAGCTATCACTCCACCTAAAGTGGAAAGTGATAATGTGATAACCACCACAAATAGTGGATCACCCACAAAAGGTGGAAACCTAATCACATGATATGTCCATGAAAGGTGGAAGCGATAAAGTAATAAGAAGATAAGTCCACCAAAGGTGGAAATTCTCCAACAATTTCTACATGGTCCCTAAGTAAACTTAACTAAGGTGTAATTATGACCTAGGACAAGGTACAAAACATTTAATTACACGAACACCCCCTTAAGTGAAAGTTAGGGAGAATGTACAAAATCAAACAATGCAAGATGGGTCCCAACAACTGCGCCATGTTAGGTAACCATGTACAAATGCAATGCAATCTCTCACAAATGGAGAAAAGGAGAAAACCTAGTAGAACAAAACTCCTCCTCAAAAGAGAGATGAAATACAAGATAGAAATGCTCTCAATGATGCATGAGAAGGTAAAAACCCCATGTAAAGAAAAAGATCCCCCCATAAGAGAGAAGTAGAAGAGAGACAAGGTAACCCCCCTCAATGAGATAACCTGCTGCAAGAGAAGCACTGGAAGTACACTGTGGAGTAACGCTGGAATCCTCAATCTGGCAAGCAAGGAAAGATACTTTTGTTTGCTACTAAAACCATATGTGAATCACTGATTGACTCAAGGTGGAATCATGATAAAGCAACAACAGACCCAATGCCAAGGAACACTAGAAAACTCACAAACTGGAACAACTTTGGAATCCATGAAGCAACAGTAGATGAATAAATGATTCCCCCCATAAGAGGGAATGATATGATGAAAGAATCTGGAAGCTATGTGTATCTTGATGCCGATGTCAAACTGTGACTAAAACTGATCCATAGGAGCAAGTACCATGAAAATTCTGGAACATTAACCATAAAATGAATGGCTCTCAAACTGAGATGTGACCCAATATGAATCTGATGTGATTTAGGATCATTAACCATAGGCTCTATTTCTGAGATGTGAATCGATGCGAACCAAAATATGTCAAGCTATGAGAAAGATGTGGCCAAAAGAAACAACATAATCCAGATACAACTCAAATGAGTTGTCATCAATAGAAAGATGAGATCAAAGTGCAACTACACTCTAATTAAATTATTATGCAAGAAGCCCCCTGATGGAACTTTATGTAAGTTCATTTGTTACAATACCCCATGATTGTAAAAGGAGAACATGCAAAACATGCATAAATTAAGGACAAAATACAAACCTATTGCATGAAAACAAAAAAAGAGTCCATGCACAAACCAATGTTCACATCTACCTCCATGATGAAAAATAACATCAAATTTGTGTAGATGACCAAATCTGAAAAAATGGCCTACACCATTGTGAAGTGCTCGAAACTAGCTTTCCGTTGATATCTCGTTTGCCAAAAGCGAACACCGTAGCCAAAAGTTATGAATTTTTCAAAAAACTGAATTTAACTTGCAGGAAATGAGCTTTCTAGCAAAAATGTTTTTATCTAATTTGATTTTTGGAAAATCTACTCACTGTTTGTAGACAAAATTAAAAACCCAGAAATAGTTTTTTGATCCAACAAGTAGAAGATGAAAATTTGATTTTTTTTTAACTTTCAGTCAAGAGAAAAATGACGTCTAATACTTTTTGGACTGCGATTTTCTCCAGATCTGTGTAAAATATACAAAATCTAAAAGATACCCAGTTCAGATTTCGACGCTAGCTACAAAACCCAGAAATCGTTTTTCCTGCAAATGAACAAAAACAAGATTTTTGAAGCAAAAATGATGACGGCTCCAATAAAAAATGATTTTCAACAAACCCTTGTTTGTCAAAAATGCAAATGGTGATCAAATTGAGTGAACCAAAAGCCAAATCTGACTTTCTCAAGCCTTTTGGGATGCAATGGTGAGCTCAAATTTACACCAGCAAGCTCTAATATGAACCTGCAATAAAAAAAAAATGGAACCTCCCCAAATCTGGTACCTCTCTTCAGAAAAAGACTCTCCAATGGCACCCAACCCGCTCTGATACCATGTTAGAATTGACTATGGATGCCAAGATCTATGGACCAAATGGAAAGCACAAAGAAGAGAGAAAATAATGTGACAAGAATAACCTATATTCAATGTCAATATGATATGATTCAATGTGTTTGTGTCCAAATGTAGTAGAGACCCCTTGGTTATATAGCCAAGGTGAGAACATAGGAGTGCATAAGATTATGACAAGTGTCGTAATCTTATGACATGAGACAATAATGAAAAGCTATCACTCCACCTAAAGTGGAAAGTGATAATGTGATAACCACCACAAATAGTGGATCACCCACAAAAGGTGGAAACCTAATCACATGATATGTCCATGAAAGGTGGAAGTGATAAAGTAATAAGAAAATAAGTCCACCAAAGGTGAAAATTCTCCAACAACTCCTATGTGGTCCCTAAGTAAACTTAACTAAGGTTTAATTATGACCTAGGGCAAGGTACAAAATATTTAATTACACCAACATATACACATCCTATGAAATTATTAAACCATGAAAAAAATGTATGTGCCTGTACAACACTCAAAAAGATCAAGAAAATAGTATTTTTCTAAAAATTGCTCAAAATTGTGGTGTTTATTGTGTGAAATTGATACAAAAATTATTTCACTCTCTCATTCGAGCCTTGGTAAAGATTTTTAAAGCATTTTACAACAACCATCTTCTCCCCAACACCCATAACCAACCTTGGGATTATTTGGTCTCTTAATTACATTTGTTTGTGTTAAAGTTGATTTATCAGCATTGTACAACTTATATGATTTCTAATTGACTTCTAAGACACAAAACACCCTTTATTTGCATTATGCTTGATCTCTCAAAGCTTATTAAACAAAATAAACCTAAAGACACTAACATTTCCCTATTAATGTATTCAAATAAAAAAAACTTGATGATGTGGTGTAGGTGCTCCTGCACCAAACTCAAAACCTGGTCCAAGCCTAATTTATCCCAACCTTTCCAAAACACTTGACCATTTAAAGATGGATTAAGATACCCTTTTCAGGGTTACACAACATATTAAAAAACCAATAGTAACTCTTTTGGACCAACATGAACTTTCAATACACCTCCCTCGCTCTAGGCTTCACAATTAGGCCTAATTTCCAAAGGAACCCCCTCACAAACTCACCTCCAAATCAATGAAACTTGAAAAAGTCTTAAGGATGCTCACCAAACTCAGGATTCTCCCATTTTAAGAGCCCCAAGAACTTGTCCTATTCCTCTACTCACAAACCGTCCTAAACCTTCACAAAAATAAGGGTTTTAAAGAAACTCATAACTCCAAACCTCCCCCAATTCTTCCAAACGTCCAAACACCCCACAATACCTCTGCCCTAACTTAAAAGACACTCACAATCCCATTCCTTTCAGTATTTCTCATATTTAGTACTTGAGTTCCTTACTTTCATGGTGGAAACACCCCTGGACAACATTAGAACTTCACACCCCACTGAGTTTATTCATTCTCTCAGCCTCCAAATTATTCATACACCAAACTAATCATGGTATAGGCCAATCCACCGAGCAAAAGGGTTAGAAAAGTAGGTGGATTGGCTAATGTGTCATGGTGTTGCCCTCAAAACCCCTAACACAGAAAACATAGCAGTAACCAAGTTTTTTGATCCCACACACACCAACGGTGGATTTAAACCTTCTAAATAGATGCAAAGAGAGTAAACACATATGCAATCAAGTATCCAAAGCCTCAAGTCATGATAGACTTGTATGGGCCTGTGCAAGGCAAAGAAAATTCAGGAAAACAAAGAAAAACTAGTGATCAACGTTTTCAAGTATATTTTCTTATTAGAAACTTAACAAAATCAACCCTCAACTTGGGGTATTACAAAAATATATCTTGATACCACCTTCCAACTACCCCTTGAGTCAATCACCCACTATAACCACCCTTTGTTAGACTTCTAAGATGGCAATTTACCAATTTTGCTCTTAACTACCATTCATTCACAACTTGATTTTGCAAATACCACCTAACTGACCTATTAAGCCTTTTAAATACAATTTCAAGGTATTTACATAACATATAGAAATATAGAGAAAAAATACAATAAATATTTTAACTAATGAATTATAAAAATGGATTTTTGTAGTTTATATTCATGTCATTGATTACATTGCATTGCACATCTTTTAAATTCAAAGCATTACTTCACTTTGCATAACTAATAAGTAGATGTTGATAGATGCCGAAAAATTAATTACAATATAGTTTGAACAAAGTCAACCTAAGTTGTTATGCAATTTCTTCACATTGCATAACTAATAACTAGGAGCAGCTGCCAATTGCATTTTCTTATCATGGCATTCTATGAGACCAAATTTCTTTGAGATGTTTTTTTCAAATAGTTCATTGCCTTGTCTATGTTACCACATTTTTCATACATGTCTACCAAAGCATCTTCTCAAATAGTTCATTGCCTTGTTGCTATGGCTAAAAGCCTAAAACAAGTGATTTTGAACAAGCTATGGATGCTTCAAAAAATATATCAAAAGCATAATAGTAAGCAATAGCATAGACAAGGCAGTGAACTATTTGAAAAAATGCATCAAAAAAATTGATTTGAAATGATAAATTTAGTTGTGGTTTCACTCTTCTTTAACATTGTATATCTGCTCCTTTTCGTAACAAGAGATAAAAAAAGGTAAAAAATTGTATAACAAGAGATAAAAACTATCTTTTTTGAAATCGAAAGGAATTTCCATAACATAGAGATATAAAGAGCAAATTAAATAAAGAGTTTAACTAATTAAATGTAGAAAATAGATTTTTGTAGTTTATATTCATGCATTGCACATCTTTCAAACTCAAAGAATCACTTCACATTGCATAACGAATAACTAGATGCTGATAGATGACAAAATTTCAATTACAATATAACTTTTTACAAAGTCAACCTAAGCAGTTATGCAATTACTTCACATCGCATAACTAATAACTAGGAGCATCTGCCAATTGCTTTAGCTTGTCATGGCATTCCATGAGACCACATTTATTTGAGGCATTTTTTGAATAGTTCATTCCCTTGTCTATGCTACGATATTTTTCATATATGTCTACCAAAGCATTTTATCAAATATTTCATTGCCTTCTTGCTATGGCTAAAAGCCTAAAATAGATGTTTTCGAACAAGCTATGGATGCTTGGAAAAAATCTATGAAAGCATAATAGTAAGTAATAGCATAGACAAGCCATTGAACTTTTTGAAAAAATGCCTCAAAGAAAAGTGGTCTCATGGTGATGGAATGCCATGAAAAGCTATAGACAAGGCAGTGAATTATTTGAAAATATGCCTCAACTACTTGCATTTGACAACTTTTTTTTTGACTGAAAATTTGCCACCATAGGAAAAATCCTCTGAGATAGCAAAAACCGAGCAAGGTTATTGTAGAGGGGCCCAACGTGATCCAATAGGATCAGACGAGAAGTTTCTAAGCATCACGATGTCCAAGTAATGGCATGCTGAAGTTCGCAACCATTTTGCACTTTGGACCCTTAAGGGATCGATTCGGTTGAACGTAGCTCAGAGCGATTCCACATGTTTAGTTGCGAAAGAGGACCATGCCTAGCATAAATATACCTATTTGGATGCGTTGGAATAATCCATTTGGTCACACAAGCTGCAAAATGAAAGTTGCACCACTTTGCAACTTTCAACTACTTGTATTTGACAACTTTTTCCCCCAATGAAAATTTTTCAGCACAGAAAAATTCCTTTGATATAGAAAAAACCGAGAGAGGTTATTGTAGATGATCCCAACATGATCTTTTAGGATTAGATGAGAAGTTTCTAAGCATTATGGTGTCCGAGTAATAGCATGCTTAATTTTGCAGCCATTTTGCACTTTGGACCCTTAAGGGATCGATCTGGTTGAACGTAGTTCGAAGCGATTCCATGTGTTTAGGTGAAAAAGAGGACCATTCCTAGCGTAAACGTACCCACCCGGATGCATTGGAACAGTTTTTTTGGTAACACAAGCTGCAGAACAAAAGTTGCACCACTTGCATTTGATAACTTTTTCCTCAAGTGAAAATTCGCCACCATAGGAAAAATACTCTGAGGATATCAAAAACCAAGAAAGGTTATTATAGAGGGGCCCAACATGATCCCATAGAATCAAACGAGAAGTTTGTAAGCATCATAGTGTCCAGGTAATAGCATGCTAAAGTTCACAACCATTTTGCACTTTGGACCCTTAAGGGATCGATCCAGTTGAACATAGCTCAGAGTGATTCTGCATGTTTGGGTGCAAAAGAGGACCATTCCTAGCGTAAAAGTACCCACCCAGATGTGTTGGAACAATTCATTTGTTCACACGAGCTGCAAAACAAAAGTTGCACCACTTTGCAACTTTCAACTACTTGCATTTGACAACTTTTTCCCCGAGTGAAAATTCACCAGCACAAGAAAATGCCTCTGAGATAGCAAAAATCGAGAGAGGTTATTGTAGATGGGCCCAACCTGATCTTGTAAGATTAGATGAGAGTTTTATAAACATCACGGTATCCAAGTAATAGCATGTTGAATTTTGTAGCCATTTTGCACTTTGGACCCTTAAGGGATCGATTCGGTTGAACGTAGCTCAAAGCGATTTTGCGTGTTTGGGTACCAAAGAGGATTGTGCCTAGTGTAAACGTACCCATATGGATGCGTTGGAACAGTCTATTTGGTAACGCGAGCTGTAGAACGAAAGTTGCACCACTTTACAATTTTCAACTACTTGCATTTGATAACTTTTCCCCGAGTGAAAATTTGCCAGCATAGGAAAATGCCTTTGAGATAGCGAAAACCGAGAGAGGTTATTGTAGATGGGCCTAACTTGATCTTGTAGGATCACATGAGAGGTTTCTAAGCATCATGGTATCCAAGTAATAGCATGTTGAATTTTGCAGCCATTTTGCACTTTGGACCATTAAGGGATCGATCTGGTTGAACGTAGCTCGGAGCAATTTTGCATGTTTGGGTGCCAAAGAGGATCGTGCCTAGCGTAAACGTACCCACCCAGATGCATTGGAACAGTTTGTTTGGTCACATGAGCAGCAGAACAAAAGTTGCACCACTTTGCAATTTTTAACTACTTGCATTTGACAACTTTTTCCTTGAGTGAAAATTCGCCAGCACAGAAAATTCCTTCAAGATAGAAAAAACTGAGAGAGGTTATTGTAGATGGGTCCAATGTGATCTTGTAGGATAAAATAAGAATTTTCTAATCGTCACGGTGTCTGATTCATAGCATGTTGAATATTGC
Organism: Sequoiadendron giganteum; assembly: GCA_007115665.2. Lineage (NCBI taxonomy): Eukaryota > Viridiplantae > Streptophyta > Pinopsida > Cupressales > Cupressaceae > Sequoiadendron > Sequoiadendron giganteum. The sequence goes on from CM021101.1 coordinate 222,698,676, forward strand.
AGCCATTTTACAGTTTGGACCCTTAAGGGATCGATCTGGTTGAACGTAGCTCGAAGTGATTCCGCGTGTTTAGGTGCAAAAGAGGACAATGCCTAGCGTAAACGTATCCACCTGGATGCGTTGAAATAGTTTTTTTGGTCACACGAGCTGCAGAACGAAAGTTGCACCACTTTGCAACTTTCAACTACTTGCATTTGACAACTCTTTCTCCGAGTGAAAATCGCCACCATAGGAAAATGCCTCCAAGATAGAAATAACCAAGAGAGGTTATTGTAGAGGGGTCCAACATGATCTAGTAGGTTCAGACAGATATTTTGTAATCACCAGGGTTTGCGAGTAATACCCTGTCAAATATTGTTGCCCTTTTGCACTTTGCACCCTTAAGGGATTGAGTCGGTTGAACCATAGTAGTTGTTTTGTTGAATGTCATACCTTAAGGTATGTTAGAGTTGACCTAGGTTGCATCCATTTCTCTGAGGCATAATTTTCCCCTACCTTCACAACCCTAAGCAATATGATTTTAAGGGTACTCTCAATGTTAGGAGTAACGTATAATGAACCATACCCAAGCCCTTGATATTTTTGTCACCTCCTTATTATGAGGGTATTGAAAATATCCAATTTAGGAGAGATGGAATTGTATAGGAAACAAAAAATGTACAGTCAATTGACAGTGTTAAGGGAAGTGAGGTATGAAAACAATCATCATTTCATCAAAGGACAATACATTTAAAGGAAGGTTATTCATTAAGACAAGTATCATGAATGTATGAACACAAGGGAACTATGAAGGGTCACTGTACATGGCAATGTGCACATGAAAAGGATAGATTAGAAATGATTAGTGATTAGTTGTTAAGTACCGCGAGTATATGATTATAAAGTTCTTGACAATGAAATTCACTCACCACAGTCAATGTCCTATGATTGTCAAGTCTATGTTAGTTAGTGTCTCAAGACTCCAAGAGCTATGGTCGTGTATGCAGAAATAGGTCCTTATGAATGTGGAGTCTTCAAAAAATATAGTAAGTCAATGACAAATATTACAATAGTGATGGAAGAACATCTTGAAAATATTCCCATTTGTCAATACTTGTAGAAATACATGCAGGGAAATAATCCTCCCATTTCCAACACAAATCATGAAATATATTGTACTTGAGAAAAGGACAAAAGGAGTTGCTGCCCAATTTCATTTTTCCATTCAACCTCAGCTGGCCCAACTATTTGCATTCCAAAATGGTTCAAAACATGTACATCCCCTGCTCCCTATGAAACACATGGGTAGTAGCCTCTTTGTGGTTGTGTATTATCATAGAAATTTGGTCCACAAAAAACTTGCAAAATCCTCTCAATCTTAGACATAGACTCACATAAAAATCATTAAAAGAGCAATAACTAAATAATGTTAGTCATACAGCTGATCAGACCTACTATCACCTTCGTGCATGCTAGATAAGGAGGTCGATTGAAGGTCCTACAATGGTGATGTACCCCTTCGCTACTTTATCATCTCTCGATGACCCTACGTATAAATTTCAAATATATCACTGAGAGGCTTAACATAAAATGTGTAGCATATAAGAATCCGATAAATCTAGGAGATGGAAAAGAAAGAGAAGATTGAAAACCAAAAAATGCACCAGCAACTGATGTTTCTCATACCACTGAACACTTGCACCAACAACCGATGTTGTTCTTTTCTTATATACTTTGACAAACTTCAGTATTACCTACAGTCACAATCAGAAAAGGATCAATGACAGTCATAAATGCATATGACATCAAATAGTAATCATGAAAAATCCTTATTGCAAGGTGTTGGTCCAAAAGAGTGATCAATAACATGGCTTTACAAATTCAATGTGCATACTTACAAATCAATCCGGGGAACCATCTGGGTCTGCTCTAGTATTTATTGTGATGAGTATTGCCTCGTGGTCAGACTCATGCACTTTCCACAAGTTCTTGTTCGTAGGTCTACCCTTATGTTTGATCAAATGAACATTCATGGCGACAACAAGGTTCAAATAGTGAATAATTTTCCGATGCATTTCAAAGTCCTCAAACAACCAAACTTCAACATTCTTAACTAGATACCTTTGAATCCATGTTCCAGTAACAACCACTGAACCTGTAGGATATTCTATGTTTTCTCCGTCTATAACTGGGGACTCCAATTTATTTTTGACCTCGATACAATGGCATAGGGAATAATTTGTACCCTCTTCATTGTCTTCATCTGTAATCACCGCATAAAAGTGCCCTATATTGATATGTTGATCTTGTTAGATTTATTTAGTGAGCAACATAATAAAACTTGTAAGTAAGATATATTACCTGGTTCTAGTAGGTCCAATACATGATCAAAGTCAATGGATGATTGCATCTCCATGATTTGTAGAGTTGTCGGGAGCTGATAAGTGTCAAGTGGGGTTAGAATTCTTACAGACCATTTGTCAACCCACTCTGTTAACTTGCAATCATTCCATGATTGAAGTGTACATGCATAACAAAAGCATGTCATCTTCCTTGTATGGATAGTCCATGTACCTACATTGGAGCTTCTAAAAGAGTGTAGCTTGCTCGATCCTGTTAGTGTACAACAATCCTCATATTTTTCAATGTTAGTATCATCTACTAAATGAAAAAATCTATGAACTAAATAATTACCTTCACTACCTGAACCCATTTAACCATTGCACCACTAGACAATTGATCTTGCATTTTTCAAATTTACACTTTTTGTGTACTTTAACTCTTCTCATGCTAGGGCTCTTTTGATACATGCACTTGCTCCATCATGCTCCCACTTTCCATGCTCGATCTCTGAGAAGTTCCACATATGTTGAACACCACTAATCCTATGCATCCTTCTCAACCAGTAAAACATTCTGGCATTCTTGAATTGTGATGTACAATTATCTGACCATATGATATGTTGACTAAATGATATGCCCTTGCTAGCCAGATTAGCATAAAACATATGAAAGAAACCTTGAACAAACTCTGTAGAATATGTGTGATCATCACTGATGTAAAAGTTATAATCCCTCAATACTTTCCTATTTTCCTTTGTACTATCATTTGCATGAATGAATGTTGTATGTACAAATATAGCAACCTGCGTGGAGTTGTAGTATTGTGATTGCACCTCATTATGTGGTTGTAGTGTGTAGTTCTCAGCAAATTCGACAACTGAAACGATATGACGAAGTGGAAATGTGTCCTTGCATAACTTGAACTGTGAGTCCAACCATTGTTCTCTGTGTGTATGCATTGCATAATCATAAACCACCTGATCACAAAAAATGACAATAAACTGATACACTGGAATCTTATCACTGAACAATTCACACTTCTTTGCTTCTTTCCCATCTTTTAGATTGTATGCCACTCTCTTATATTTTCCAAATTCCACAATTTTGTCTCCAATTGTGTTTGTACTAGCCATGTGTTGGAAAATTGGCAAATGTTGCATGCCACCACAATGATCACATGTGCCATCCAAACATGATTTTTTGTAAAAAATTTGACCATCTTCTCTTTTACATAAAATGGAAGACAAAAAATTCCTTGACAATTTAGGTGGAGGCATTATGTTACATTCTTGCAAAACATTTTCAATATGCATATCTACACATATACGTTGATAAACATCATAATGGTTAGAGTACTCAATATTAACCCTATAACAACAAGTAATGCGTGCGTGATTTATTTTGATATAAAAAGGCTTTAGCATTTCAAAATACCTTTGACATATTTTAATTTCAGGAAACTTTTGTACAAAATCAGCAAAAAATTGGGTTTGAGTGGTATCCAAATAATCCATTGGATGTGGCTCATGGTTTTTACTTCTTACAACATATCTTTGATTAGGAGAGGTCCTTGTGTTATCTTTCCAATAATTCACAATTAAAGATCTCAAGCCTTGAGAAATTCTTGTGTCTTTCTGTGGCACTCTACTTAAAAATTCCCATAGCTCATTGCTATTTGAATCCTCCACTCTTTCACGCCTTCCTTTGGCTCTCATTAGAGATGATCTACTTATTTTCAAAGAATTACTTGCATTTGTAAGGTTCACCTTGTTCCTTGTTTGATTGCTTAATAGTGTTGTTGTCATCTCACGTTGTGTGGCACAACTATCCTTCATACGCGAGGTGGAACCCACGCTCTCATATGCACTCATCAAGTTCTTTACAATGGAATTTTCACTTGAGTCATTCAAAACTCATAGCCCAAGAGCCTTCATGGTGGGTGTAAATTTGAGTTGCCTCATCATTTCAACAAATAGTTGGCATCTTCCACCCTCACTTAGCTTCACAAAAAACAAACTCCATATCCTTTCTGCATATCTTTGACATGTACATTTTGGAATCTTATTAGGAATCCATTTCAAAACATTGGAATCAATATCAATAAAAAATGTAGGTTTTCTATGCAAAAATCTAGGAGGAGTTCTTAAATGTAAATTTGTGTCAATATTGGGAAGGTCAACAACATCGGGGATAGATCATGTACCTTTAAGTGGAGGTATAATTGATGACATACCTTGAGATTGACATGTACACAATGTTGTACCTCCAACTTGAGATATTTTTTGTGGAGTTCCTTCAAATAGAGATGTGTTTGCTGATGTACTTTCAAAACGCAATGTTTTTGATGGTATGTCTTCAATTGGAGATGTGATTTCCGATGTACCTAGAAAACCACATGTTGTTTTCAATGTGTCTTCAACTGGAGATGTGCATTGAGCTTCACCTATGGTTGATGAGGTGCCCCCAAATTTTGTATGCATTCATGTCCTTCCACAAACTTTCCTCATTCATGCCCTTTTTTTTGCCAATTTGACATCTCTCTTAGATTGCATGGGAATTTTTGGTTGTATGGGCTGAAATTCCTTTACTTCACAAGCTACATTTTTTAATTTTGTTCTCCTTGCATTTTTAATTGCACATTCTTCTAGTGTTAGAGGCTTCGGTTGTTTCCTCAGCATGACCTTGAATGCTACATGTCCACAAACACACATAGAAAAAAAGTAAGTAATGCATTTTACAAAAAAAATGATGCAGAGAGGGGTGGAAACCATACAATACAACAAATCAATGAGAATCACAAACCTAGGGTATAAATTGCTGCCACCTAAATGAAAACTAGAGACTCTTGTGTTTATTTTTCTCAGAACCAAATTTTAGATTGTCAACAAAGTCATGAAGAATATGGATTCAAAGAAGGGTTTGTGATGCTATATCTTATCATTATTCACTATTTTTTTGGCAATGAGGTTTTCCAAATTAGATGAAAATTAAAAATTTCCAAATTAGTTGAAAAAAATAATAAAATACAGTGAATCCCTCAACCCCTATACCCTGTCAACCGTCAACCCTTAACCCTCAACCTTTAAAACCTAATCCCTCAACCCTCAACATTGAACACTCAACCCTTAAACCTTAAACCCTAATCCCCCAACCCCCATACCCTCTTAATCCCTCAACCCCTCAACCCTCAAACCTCAACCATTAAACCCTAATCCCTCAACCCTCAACCCTCAACCCTCAACCCTTAAACCCTAATCCCTCAACCCCCATATCCTCTTAATCCCTCAACCCTCAACCCTTAAACCCTAATCCCTAAACCCCTATACCCTCTTAATCCATCAACCCTCAACCCTCAACCCCCATCTTAATCCCTCAACCCTTCAACCCTAATCCCTTCAACCCTAATCCCTCAACCCCCATACCCTCTTAATCCCTCAATCCTCAACCCTTCAACCCTAATCCCTCGACCCCCATACCCTCTTAATCCCTCGACCCCTATACCCTCTGAATCCCTCAACCCCCATACCCTCAACCCTTAAACCCTAATTGCTCAACCCCATACCCTCTTAATCCCTCAACCCTTCAACCCTAATCCCTCAACCCCTATACCCTCTTAATCCCTCAACCCTCAACCCTTAACCCCTAATCCCTCAGCCTCTATACCCTCTTAATCCCTCAACCCCCATACCCTCTTAATCCCTTAACCCTCAACCCTCAACCCTTAAACACTAATCTCTCAACCCCCTTACCCTTGTAATCCCTCAACCCTCAACCCTCAACCCTTAAACCCTAATCCCTCAACCCCCATACCCTCTTAATCCCTCAACCCTCAACCCTTAACCCTTAATCCCTCAACCCCTATACCTAAGAGAGTAGGAGAGAGAGGGAGTGAGAGATAGAGGGATGGGAGAGATACAAGGAGTGAGAGAGAGAGACTTGAGAGATAGAGAGGGGGTGGGAGAGAGAGGGGAGGGGATTACTCAAGATAGAGGGATTTGAGAGAGATGGAGGGGGTGGGGGTAGATACATGAGATAGAGGGAGAGAGAGAGTGGGAGGGAGATATCTGAGAGAGGGAGAGAGAGAGAGGGAGAAAGATAGAGTGGGAGAGAGTGAGAGAGAGGGAGTGGGAGAGAGAGGGAGTGTGTGTGTGTGTGTGAGAGAGAGAGGGGGGGTGGAGATACCCAAGAGATAGTGAGAGAGAGAGGGAGAGAGATAGAGTGAGTTAGTGAGAGAGAGAGAGGGAGGGAGTGGAAAAGAAATAGAGGGTAGAGGGTTCAAATTTAATGGTAGAGGGTAGAGGGTAGAGGGTTGAGTGTAGGGGGGAGAGAGATAGGATTGAGAGTCTTGAGAGAGAGAGGGAGTGAGTGGGAGAGAGGTAGAGGGTAGAGGGTTTAAGGGTTAAGGGTAGAGGGCTAAGGGTAGAGTGGACAAATATAGGAGTGAGTGAGAGAGAGAGACTTGATATAGGGAAAGGGGGTAGGAGGGAGAGACATGAGATAGAGAGAGAGAAAGAGAGAGAGGTAGTGGGAGAGAGATAGAGGGTAGATGGTTTATCATAGAGGGTAGAGGTTTTTAAGGGTTAAGGGTAGAGGGGAGAGAGATAGAGACTTGGGAGAGGGAGAGGGGGTAGGAGAGAGAGAGAGATGAGGGAGTGATCTATATGTAGGTAGAGAGAGTTGACATATAGATAGAGTAGAGAGGGGAGGAGAGAGGGGACAGAGGAAGAAGTTAGAAAGAGAAGAAGGAAGGTGGATAGATTGAGAGAGGGAAGGATGAAGAGAGGGAGAAAGAGAGAAACAGGGTATAGAGGGATAGGTAGGTAGAGAGAAGTAGAGAGGTAAGGAGAGTTGGAGGGAGAGGTAGGTATGGAGAGAGAGAGAGAGGTAGGTAGATAGAGTAAAGGGAGATATTGAGAAGTGGAGAGAGAAGGAGAGACAGATGGAGAGGTAAGGATCAAGGGAGATATAAGGATTTAGAGAGAGGTGAGAGAGTGAAATAGAGAGAGAGAGAGGTAGGTAAGGAAAGGGAGGGGGAGATAAAGGGAAGTAGATAATGGAGGAGAGAGGTAAGAAGAGGTAGGGAGGGAGAGATAGGTGAGATAGAGAGAGAGGGGGAGGGAGGGATACTTAAGGAGAGAGAGGTGAGATAGAGAGAAATAAAGTAAAGAGGGGAGGGGGAGAGAGAGAGGTGATAGATATAAGTAGAGGCATAATGAGGATGGTAGATAGATTGAGAGAGGGAAAGAGAGAGGGAGAGAAAAAGAGGTATATAGGGGTAGGCTAGATAGAGAGCTGTAGAATGAATTTTGGTGGAAGAGAGAGAGGAGGGAGGGATAGGTAAAGATGGATAGTTGAGATAGATAGGAGAGAGATATAGGTAGAGAGAGGGAAAAGAGAGATAGAAAGAGGTGGAGGGAGGGAGAGATAGAGAGAGTAGAGAGGGAGGAGAGAGATAGAGAGAGGTGATAGAGAGAGAATTAGAGAGGGAAAGAAGGTGGAGATATTGAGAGAGAGGAGGCAAGGAGGGAGAGAGAAATAGCTATAAAGGGATAACTAGGTAGAGAGAAGTAGATATGAAAGGAGAGATATAGGGAGAGGTAGGGATGGAGAGAGAGGTGAGAAAAAAATAGAGAGAGGTCTATGTGGAGAGATGTGTGATGGAGCTGAAAAGTAGATACATAAGAAGGAAGGTGGAAATATTGAGAGGGAAGGAGGGGGGAGGGAGAAATAAGTATAGAGTGAAAGGAAGAGAGAGGGAGAGCAAGAGGGGGAGAAAGAGAGGTGAGATAGAGAGAAGTATAAAGTGAAGGAGAGAGAGGAGGAGATAGAGAAAATTAGAGAGGGAGGGAGGGAAAAAGAGAGAAGTGAGATAGAGAGAACTAGAGAGGGAAGGAGAGAGAGAATGGCAAGATAGAGAGTAGAGAGGGGAGGAGAGAGCGAGGGAGAGGGGTGGGAGGGAGAGAACTAAGAGAGAGGGAGAGAGACATAGTAGGAGAGAGTGAGAGAGAGGGAGTGGGAGAGAGAGGGAGTGTGTGTGTGTGAGAGAGAGAGAGGGGGGGTGGATATGCCCAAGAGAGAGTGAGAGAGAGAGGGAGAGAGATAGAGTGAGTGAGAGAGAGAGGGGGGGTGGATATTCCCAAGAGAGAGTGGGAGAGAGAGGGAGAGAGATAGAGTGAGTGAGAGAGAGAGGGGGGTGGATATTCCCAAGAGAGAGTGAGAGAGAGAGGGAGAGAGAGAGATAGAGTGAGTGAGAGAGAGGGAATGGGAGAGAGATAGAGGGAGTGAGTGAGTGACATACCTAAGAGAGGGATTAGGGTAGAGAGTTTAATTGGGTTTAAGGGTTTAAGTGTTGAGGGATTAGGGTTGAGGTTATTGGGTTGAGGGTAGAGGGTAGAGGGTTTAAGGGTTTAGGATTTAAGGGTTGAGGGTTGAGGGTTTAGGGTATAGGGTTGAGTGTTTAAGGTTTTAAGGGTTGAGGTATTAGGGAAGAGAAGGTGGGATGTATGGAGGGAGAGATGGAGGGAGAAGTGAGATAGAGATAAGGAGAGAAGAGGAGGGAGGGACAAAGATAGATGAGGGTTGAGGATCCAATGTATAGAGTAGATGGTTGAGAATTGAAGGTATAGGGTTGAGGACCTATAGGGTTGATGGTTTAGGGCATTGGTTTGAGGGTATAGGTTTTAAGGGAGATGGGAGAGAGATAGATGGATTGAGTGAGTGAGAGAGAGAGAGACCTGAGAGATGGAGAGGGGGTAGGATGGAGAGACTTGAAAGAGAGAGAGAGGGAGGGAGTGGGAGAGAGATAGAGGGAGGGAGGGTTAAGGGTAGAGGGTATAGGGTTTAATGGTTTAGGGTTTAAGGGTTAAGGGTTTAGGGTTTAGGGTAGAGGGGAGAGATATAGAAGGAGTGAGTGAGTGTGTGAGAAAGAGAGACTTGAGAGAGGGAGATGGGGATTGGGGGTAGGAGGGAGAGTCTTGAGAGAGAGAGGGAGGGAGTGGGAGAGAGATAGAGGGTAGAGGGTTAAGGGTAGAGGGTATGTTGGTTCCCAAAAATGCATGTTTGAATTACGAGAGGTTGCCAAGCTCTCACAATGCTTTTGGCCAATGTACAAGGCCAATTGATGGAATTGAACCTTCTTCTCTTTAGGTTCTGCTAGACCTAGGCAGGTGAACCTAATGAGTGATGCAGATTTAAATATATTTCCTGATGCAACAATCTACCCACAATGGAAAATGGAAGTGGATCGACAAAATCACAAAAATTACTACTACTCCTATTGCACAAATGGAAGGATTTGAAAATATTATTTGTATGAAATCTTATCTTTGGGTTGAGGCAGATCAGTGCCTTCTATCCACATGGGCAATAGAGTGAAATTATCAAGAATTGTATGTTTTTCCCTCTCTGTCATAATTCTAGTTGTTAGGTACTTTGAAAAATGAAACCTAATGACTGGCACATGACTTCATTAATTTATGGCTTGCATAAATAGTGCTGGAATATTTTCTTATCGGGTTCTACTTCAACAATCCAAAAGAAATACTAAAGAATTTAACTCTGACTTGCAGACACCAATCAACCAAATCACACAAAGTGAAATTTGCACTATGATAAATCAAACATATGCTTGATACATTGATTTAAATGATTTAAGACTTCAAGTTGGAGACAACCCACACAAGAAATATAAATTATTATATCACAACAATTGAAAATAGAAATTTTTTCACCAATTCAAAATGATTTGTCCATTGATCCACTTCAAAAAGGCTTTGTCATTATTTACATTTCAGTCCCTTCTCAGGAAAAATCTAACTCCTACTCTAACCACTCCCTACCATCCCCTTATTGTTCTCAATTTTCTAATGATTTATACATTACAGACCAAGGGTTGTGACCCTTCAATTTCAGTTGCAACCTCTTACATTCCTTCGTAGAAAATAAAATATTTGATTATATTGCCTTATCGTCAAATTAAATATTTTTAACTATAACTTCACTTTGATTTTTCCTTTTATATCCTTTCCCGCCTTTATTTCACTTTATCCGCTCCTTATATTTTATTGCCACACGGCCTTTATTGTGTTTACCGCTATACCACAGTCATTATCCTTCTACCCAAAGGTGTGGCGGTCTTAACCGTCAAGGTCTTCTCTCAACTGTTACTGCACTACCGCGGCCTCCCTATACACTATATGTGGTACTGTGGTAGCCGTCTTGTTGCCTGCCTTAACCTTCCACTAACAGTTTACCGTGGTCACCATTCTCACCGTGTGCGGTACCATGGTAACTGTCTGCACTCCTGCCACGTAGATGACTTACCACCCACCGCAATACCATGGTCTATATTTAGAGACCGTTACCGCTGCCTTCTAACTGCTATTGCGACCCTTGAGATTACCCTCTACAATGCAGTGGTAAGCATTTCCTTGACTACTCTTTACCGCTATACCACGGGCTGGTTTGAGGGAAGTTGCAGCTGGGCGGTGAATAAGATATGAAGTGATCACTAAGGGAGCGGTAGAGGTATAAAATGTATGAGAATTTTTGGAAAGGGGAGAAATGAATTTTAAAGGAAAAGATAGGAAAATAATGAGAAATTAAATGGGGGTAAGGCGGTAAATGAAATATTATGAAAATATAGGAAAGTAATGGAAAGTAATGGATATAAATGAATAAAATCCTTTAGGGTATTGATGGAAACTTTAGGTTCAAAAGGGAAAATCATTCAAGTTTCTTTAATGAATTTTTGGGTTCTAACAGGGTAGAGGGTTTAAGGGTTTAGGGTTAAGGGTAGAGATGAGAGAGAGAGAGAGAAGTAGAGAGGGAAAGAAGGTAGAGATATTGAGAGAGAGGAGGCAAGGAGGGAGAGAGAAATAGGTAGAGAAGCAAATATGAAAGCAGAGATAGAGGGAGAGGTAGGCATGGAGAGAGAGGGGAGGAAAGAAAAAAGAGAGGTCTAGGTAGATAGAGGTGGGAGGAGATAAAGAGGCAGAGTGGCAGACATGGGCAGAGGTAGATCACACCATGGCCAAGGCCTAGGGTCTAGATTTACAGCAAAGGAGAGAGAGATAT
>CM021101.1:222710171-222795660 GCA_007115665.2 Sequoiadendron giganteum
CAGATTTGTCGATTAGCTAAAGTGAAAAGTCTGAAAATAAAGAATACTGTTGCAATAAATTGAATACTTTGCTTGATAGGCAAACTGGTCTATGAACAATAACACAAGGTTGTTAGAAGCATACATTATGGACTTATGTTCATCCCAGCAGTCCTGAAACCTCAATAATAATATATCTTACAATCCTTCATACCTGGACCAATAATGAAGTTGTCACAATGATCAATGTTCTGGCAGTGACAGTGACCTTAAAGGACTGTGCACCTGTTGATAAGCGGTTGACATTTGAAATTATATTTGACTCGTCCAATGGAAAGTGGCAAAAACACTCCAACAGTTGGAGAGGTTGCTTGTGAAACGGCAATCTTCCTCTGCATTTGAGTGGGGCAGCTCCCTCGTATAATCTTATTTGGATTTTTAAGTGGAAATTAAAGAAACTTAAACAACTTCATTACCAAGATCATAGACCATGCATACGAGCTTCATACTGATTTCAGATTTTCAAAACGACAACACATTCAAATCGAGATACCAAGAAATGAACATGTTTAAAATGTGATTCATGAAAGATTGACCATTCACATTCACAAATAAAATTTAGGATCACAAAGGTTATCACCAACTTTACATATGAAAATATTAATGGTAACACATAGAAAACACCATGAATGCACTTTCAAGAATGCTTTCTATTACTTCAAATGTAGAATTGCACAATTGCAAAAATCCCCTAATGAAAACTTGTGAAAATGTTCAAAAGTCCCTTTACAATAACATAAGCCTTGTATATATAGGCTTTACCTGGTAACTAACTGATAACTACCCAGGTAACTAACTTATAACTTATATAGGCTTTACTTGGTAACTAACTTATAACTTATAACTACCCAGGCAACTACTTTTACAATATTTGAAATAAATAAAAATAACTTTATTAAGTTAGAAATCTCTCAACTTTCGTGCGAAGAAGGCTTCTTTTCTAACCTTTAATAATTATGAAATACAAAAGTCACTTTTACAAAAATATAACATTAAAACATAATAAGTGACTTAACACTTAGAAAATTAATAAACACATGTGCAATTGGAGTCATTGAGAATCTCCTTTTCTTCCATCCGCATCAGCTTTGACACCTTTTGTAGAAGTCATGTGGGCTACAAGTTGCTTCTGATGGGAAGATTTTCCTCTGAATATTCTGAAAAGCTTGACAGCTTGGGCTAGGAGCTTGTTCCTAGGAACAATCACATTGCTCATTCTCAATTTCCATCTCTCATGACTTTTTCGAATCTCCTCTAGATTCTGACAATAATCAGGTGGGTGACCATCACACATATTGAGAGTGGCAGATGTTGAAGATCGCAGCTGCAGGACAATACTTCCAGGCAGGATTTTTGAGATAAATTTAAATGTAGCTATAAGCTATCTAAATTTATATAATGAATGCTAAATGAAGAGACGCCTTCATTTATGATCAGATGATAAATTAGTAAAGGATTAATTAATATTTATTAATTGTTTAAGGAAGCCAACCTCATCTAGATAATCGTGCCTCTTCTCTAAGACGTCTTTTGTCTAGAGGCCGACCTCTCTTGGTGAAGGGTTGCGATGCCTATTGGATGTCTATATATATGATGCTCCTCATTCAAGTCAAGCATATTTAGAAAATGAGAAGTAGTGCGATCTGAGCAAGCAGATCATTCATTTATTGCAGCAGGTCGAGCTTAAAGAAAAACATATCATTTGTATCTTTGCATCTATCAGAGGTGCTGTTATTCATTGTATGTTTTAGGCATTGTGTTGTGCCTGAGTTGTAAGCAGATTTCTGCTCCCATTCATTTAATATATAAGAGATATATTTGCTGGGTTTTTCTCCCTCGGGTTGGAGGGTTTTCCTAGGGTATTGGCTGTGTTCTTGTTTTGAATTTGAAATTATTTTTGCATTCTAATCTGATCACATAAAATCTAACATGGTATCAAAGCGGGTTTGAAGAGGATTCCGATCAGATTTGTGATTATATCAGCCATACCCTTGTTTTCATTTTCTCATCTTCATTCACTCATCAAGATGGTGAATGGTCTTAAAATTGAGGATAGGTTTGAGGGAGCATCAAACTTCACTTCGTGGAGATTTAGGATCATGCTCACCTTGGAGGAAAATGAATTGGCAGAGTTTGTGGAGAGCTCTGCCCCCAAGCCTACAGATGAGGAAGAAAAGGCCCTATGGAAGAAGAAAGATACTAGGGAAAAGAAGATGTTGGTTGATTTGGTGAAGGATCATATTGCTCCTATCGTCTCCAAGTTAAGGACTACGAGAGAGATGTTCAAAACCCTAGAGGAGATGTACAAGATCAACAACACCGGCCGGGTTCTTGCACTAAAGCAATAACTTCATCACTTGAAGATGGCGAAGGGAGAAACTATCATTGCGTACTTCATGAGAATAACCGAATTGAGAGATCAACTCTCGTCTATTGGGCATGTTGTCGATAGCAAGGATCTAACCATGCTGGCTCTCAATGGTCTCCCTTCATCTTGGGAGTCTTATATTCAGGGAATCAATGCAAGATCGAAGCTTCCCAAGTTTGATCGGTTGAGGGCTGATTGTATTCAAGAAGAGTCTAGGTTGGCTGCAAGAGGTATTGGGAAAAACTCTGTTAATGAAGATCTTCATGTTCTTGCCACTCAATCCTCAAAGAAGAAAGATGGGAAGAAAGGGTATTTCAAAGAAACAGAGATAGAGGAGCTGATGGTGGTCCCACATTTAAGAAGAAGAGGGACCTCTCCAAGGTCCAATGCTTTCGATGTGACAATTATGGTCATTTTGGAAAGGAATGTCCTTCCAGGCCTAAGCAACAAGCCGCCTTTGTTAATGTCAATGAAGCCTCCATGCAGAAGGATACAAGTGAATACTTGTTCTATTCATCCTTGTCAAGTAATGTATCTACTGACACCAACACATGGCTAATAGATAGTGGTACCTCTCGCCACATCACCAAATTCAGGGAGCACCTATCTAATTTGGTGATGAAAGATTCCAATGAAAAATTTATTATTGGAGATGATGCTAGTTACTTGATTAAGGGAGTTGGGACTTCATCTCTACACTTGGATTCTGACAATTCATTACAGTTGGATGATGTGCTATTCGTTCCAGGCATCAAGCGGAACCTTGTTTCCATATCAGCCTTGGAAGACAAGGGTTATCAAGTTGCCTTTTTTGAAGGCAAAGTTTTGATATGGGCTAAGAACTCTAACTTCAAGATTGCCTGGATGGTTGGAGTTAGACATGGGTGTCTCTACAGGCTATGCACGCGCCCCATTCAAGCTCTAGTACATGACTTTGCGAGTTTGGGTGATCTTTGGCATCAAAGATTGGCTCACCTTCACTTTCGAGCGCTACCTTTTATGGAGAAGATGGTCACGGGCCTTCCTAAATTCAACCAGAAGCATGAAGGAACCTACAAAGGCTGCGCTTTGGGTAAGAATACAAAAGGTCCATTCCATAATAGTGAAAGTAGATCCAAATGTGTCTTAGATCTTATTCATTCTGATTTATGTGGTCCAATGTCTGTTGCATCCTTGAGTGGTTTCTTGTATTACATTACTTTTATTGATGACTACTCTAGAAAGACTTGGATCTATTTCTTGAGATCTAAAGAATCTGAGGAATGTTAAAAAGATTCAGAGAATTCAAAGCTCAGGTGGAAAATTTGTCCGGGAAAAGGATCAATGTGTCGAGATCCAATAATGGAGGAGAATACATTTCTGTTATTTTCCGTAACTTTTGCATTGAAGCAGGGATTAAGAGGGAGCTTAGCGTTCCTTATAATCCTCAACAAAATGGTGTTGCGGAGAGAAAGAATAGAACTATCGTGGAAGCAGTCAAAGCCATGCTTCATGACCAAGACTTGCAAATTTCTCTTTGGGCTGAAGCATCCAGGACTACGGTCTATGTCCAGAATAGAAGTCCTCACAGAATCTTGGAGAACATTACTCCTGAAGAAGCATTCTCTGGGGTGAAACTTGAAGTAAGTCATTTGAGGATCTTTGGGTGTCCAGTGTATATTCATATACTCAAGGAAAAGAGGACAAAATTGGAACCTTCTAGCAAGAAGGGAATTTTGGTAGGCTACAGTGAGACTTCTAAAGCTTACAAAATCTACATTCCAGGTCAGAAGACTATTGAGATCAGTAGAGATGTCACATTTGAGGAGGATGTTGCTTTCAGAAGATCTAAGGGATCTCATATGGAGATTGATGAAGAAGAGCCTCCTTAGGATATGGAAGTTGACCATGTTCTTGAGAATCAGAGGGAGGTTCCCAGAACCTAAAGAAGATGATGATCCAGTTGAACCCTTGGAGCCTATTGATGGGCCTACAGATATTGTGATTGGAAGGAAGAGACCTCTTTGGGCCAAGAAAATAATGCAGGAGGCAGAAAGTTTTGCAGCCCCAAGAAGAACTTTCAGAGAAAGCAAGAGACCTAATAAATTCTCCGGTTATGTAGCTCTGATGAGTCAGAGCCTTCAAGTGTTGAAGAAGCCTCTAGTCAACAAGTTTGGAAAGATGCTATGACTGAAGAGTATTAGTCCATACTTGTCAATTGGCTCCTCGTGCTTGGTACGAAAGGATTGATCGCTACCTATTGAGTTTGGGTTTCTCAAAGAATGATGCAGATTCTAACCTCTACTTTAAGGTGATAAATGGTGAAGCATTGATTTTGGTTTTGTATGTTGATGATTTGATTATCACTGGAGAAGAACACTTAATTCTAAAATGTAAGAAGGAGTTAGCTTCTGAGTTTGAGATGAAGAATCTTGGTCTCATGGATTACTTTCTTGGCTTAGAAGTTTGGCAAAAACTAGATGAGATGATTCTAAGTCAAGGCAAGTATACCATTGACATTTTGAAGAGGTTTGGTATGATTGATTGCAAACCTATGTCTACACCTATGGAGACCAACTTACATAAGTTGAAGGAGGCTGCAGCTAGTTCAGAACTGGTGGATTCTATGATGTATAGGCAGCTGATTGGTTCATTGATGTATCTAGTTAACACTAGACTAGATATCTGCTATGCAGTGAGTGCACTTAGTCAGTTCATGTGTGAACCAAGACAAATACATCTTGTTGTAGCTAAACATATCCTGAGATACTTGCGTGGCATAGTTGGATATGGATTGAAATATTCTATAGGTGTGGATTTGGAGCTACATGGTTTTATTGATTCTGATTGGGCAGGGTGTGTCACTGATCGGAAGAGTACCTCTGGTTGTTGCTTTAGTTTGGGATCTGCTGTGATATCCTGGTGCAGCTGGAAGCAATCTTCAGTGGCATTGAGTACAACAAAGGCAAAGTATATTGCAGCTTGTGTGGCAGCTCGAGAAGCAGTGTGGCTTCGTAAGCTCCTTGCAGGATTGTTTGGACAATCAATGGAGCCTACTATCATTAATTGTGATAACCAGAGCTGTGTGAAGCTTTCTATAAATCCTGTGTTTCATTACATAACAAAGCATGTTGAGATCAAATACCATTATATCAGAGATATGGTATTGAGGAAAGCTATACAGTTGAGGTATATCAGCACTGATGAGCAGACGGCAGACATTCTCACCAAGCCTCTCTCCAGGATAAAGTTTGTGTACTTTCGAGATAAGCTTGGTATGGTGGAGAATACAATCTTAACTGAGAAGGAGTCTCAGTATCATTGATCCTCTTTGATGAGTTCTTCTCTGTGAGAGAAGTTCGAGGTGAAATCCTTTGTTAATGAGTTCTTCTTTGCTAGAGAAGTTCGAGGTGAAATCCTTTGTTAATGAGTTCTTCTCTGCTAGAGAAGTTCAAGGTGAAATCCCTTGATTCCACCCTCTGGGAGAGCCATGGTGGATGTCATGTGTGTGACTCCATGACAACATCACGTGAGGGAGTGTGATGATTTACTTGTACTTGTGTTTCACCCTCTGGGGGAGCCATGGTGAAAGTCATGGTGAGGTGACAACATCACATTGAGTGATGAGCACTTGTACATACCATCTATGGAGGTAGCCATGATGGTTGATATCACGATGAGGTGACAAGATCTGTTCTTACATGAATGTAGTCATGTTGATTAACATCACTATGAGGTGATATGTATTACTCAGGTGGAAGTATTCCTCCCTAGCTGAGAGGGAGTGTTGAAGATTGTAGCTGCAGGACAATACTTCTAGGCACGATTTTTGAAGCTATAAGCTATCTAAATTTATATAATGAATGCTAAATGAAGAGGCGCCTTCATTTATGATCAAATGATAAATTAGTAAAGGCTTAATTAATATTTATTTAGTTGTTTAAGTAAGCCGACGTCATCTAGATAATCACGCCTCTTCTCTAAGACGTCTTTTGTCTAGAGGCCGACCTCTCTTGGTGAAGGGGTGCGATGCCTATTGAATGTCTATATATATGATGCTCCTCATTCAAGTTGATCATTCAAGTCAAGCATATTTAGAAAAGGAGAAGTAGTGCGATCTGAACAAGTAAATCATTCATTTATTGCAGCAGGTCGAGCTTAAAGAAAAACATATCATTTGTATCTTTGCATCTATCAGAGGTGCTGTTATTCATTGTATGTTTTAGGCATTGTGTTGTGCTTGAGTTGTAAGGAGATTTCTGCTCCCATTCATTTAATATATAAGAGATATATTTGCTGGGTTTTTCTCCCTGGGGTTGGAGGGTTTTCCCAAGGTATTGGCTGTGTTCTTGTGTTGAATTTGAAATTATTTTTGCATTCTAATCTGATCATATAAAATCTAACAGCATAAATGCTACTTAATTTCTTCATTTCCTCCACACCAAAGACTTGTTTGTTGAATAATTCAACATTGATCATATCTTCAAATTTATTCTTGATAATCTAAATATCTAGATCTTGAATTCCACTTTCTTCCATTGTATCAATGTTGAGTGATAGGAGGTCATTTTGAGCCTTTGTCTTTATTTGTCAACAAGTTGCTAAAAGCTTCTTCTGCCCTGTTAGAATCTGATTGGTTGTTACAAGTTTCCATTTCACACTCTGAAACCACATGTTAGATCTGTTCTCCTCAATGTTTGAGAAATTCCTTTCAGTGATCAAGATATCAACCCTCATCTGATTCATCTCTTGGAGATCCTTTAGAATTCCCTTCCATATTGCTAGATCTATCAAGCTTTTCAAAATATTCAGAGGAAAGTATTCCCATCAAAAGCAACTTGCAGCCCACATGACTTCTACAGAAGGCGTCAGAGCTGATGTGGATGCGGATGGAAGAAAAGGAGTTTCTTAATGACTCCAATTGCACGTGGTTATTAATTTTCTAAGTGTTAAGCCACTTATTATGTTTTAATGTTATCTTTTTGTAAAAGTGACTTTTGTATCTCATAATTATGAAAGGTTAGAAAATAAGCCTTCTTTGCGCAAAACTTGAGAGGTTTCTAACTTAATAAAGTTATTTTTATTTCTCAAATATTGTAAAAGGTAGTTACCCAAGTAGTTACAAGTTGGTTATGAGTTAGTTACCAGGTAAAACCTATATATACAAGGCTTATGTTATTGTAAAGGGACTTTTTAACATTTTCACAAGTTTACATAAGGGGATTTTTTGGAATTGTGCAATTCTACAAAGTAATAGAATGCATTCTTGAAGGTGCATTCATGGTGTTTTCGAAGTGTTATCATTAATCTTTTCTTGTGTTAAGTTGGTGATAACCTTTGTGATCCTAAATTTTATTTGTGAATGCGAATAGCCAATCTTTCATAAATCACATTTGAAACATGTTCATTTCTTGGTGTCTCGATTTGAATGTGTTGCCATTTTGAAAATCTAAAATCATTGTGAAGCTCGTATGTGTGGTCTATGACCTTGGTAATGAATTTGTTTAAGTTTCTCTTAATTTCCACTTAAAAATTCAATTAAGATCATATGAGGGAGTTGCCCCTCTCAAATGCAGAGGAAGATTGTCGTTTCACAAGCAATCTCTCCAACTATTGGAGCGTTTTTGACACTTTACATTGGGCAAGTCAAGTATCATTCCAAGTGTCAATCTGTGTAATGTCCCCAAATTTTTGATAAAGTGATTTAATTAATTTAAGCTGTCCAAAAATTAATATTATTTCAAAAGGACGACTTTAATTAATTATTTTAATTAAAATAAAGTGGAAATAATTAAATATTAAAAAGGCCACTTTATTAAATAAAGTTTCTTCTAGAAGCTAGGGCTAGTTACAAGTTGGCTTCTTCTGGAAGATTCATTGGAGCGTTTAAAAGGAGTTGATGTGCAAGGCATTTTGCATCCAGTGTTGAGTTGATATTTCTCATGATTTATGCAGAGGGCTTGAATCTTAGATTCAATTAAATCTCCAAGGACGAAAACCTTCAATAGATTTTTAAAAGGGGTTGGAAAAAAACCTAAGTCTTTCTAAGAGTGGATTTGTGATAGAGTTCACATTGGGCAAAATTTGTAAGTCTTCTTTGAAGGCAAATTTATGGAGGTATTTTGGCTATCTTTAGAATAAAGTTTATTATTCAGAAATTTAAGAGTATTTTCAGTGATGTGGAGTGATTCTGAATAATGTTTTAATGGCAAAGTAACCCTTTGAATATTATTGGGAAAATTAGATATATGGTCGGAAATGAATATTATTTCTTTGATGCATTTAAAAGGAAAATAATAATTTTCTTTGTTGGGCAATTAAAAGGGATTTTGAATACTATATTGCCGCAATAACATATGAGATTTTGGTAATTGTTTTAATAGTCGACAACAATATTAATATTACTAAGCTGTGAAAGGAAAGCGTTGAAGGGTTATGAGGGAGTATCGAGAACAACAAAGACCCATATAAGACAACGGGTTCACTGGAAGACAAACATCAACAAGAAGCCATGAAGTACTTGGTGCCGGGAAATTCAGCCGATTAAGGCTATGACTTTGGCATCATGAGATTATAAAAAACGAAATGCACAACAAATAAGAAGGCAAATTCAATAGGTGGCAAACAAGTTGGCAGCTCCCGTGTTTTCTTCTAACGGCTAAAGTATTCCTTTTGATATCGCATCATTAAGATTATACGATCTCTTAATTATATTGGGCTTATTCCTTCCTAGTCGCTATATTAAGGGGAGTCATCTTATTTTATTCTTCCTGGCATTTCATTGCAAGCCTTTGGAGGCCTTCTAAGTTGGCCAAACTACAACGACAAATATTAAATCATGGGAGTATTTAATCAATTGCGATTTTAATCTAAGGTGTTGTGGAATGGAAGGGTAGCATCCTTTGTGAACATAATCTGCTGCCAATAATTATTAGAGTGATCATCTAACATTTCTGAGCTTGGTCGAGTATCCAGAAAGGGCGTGGTAATCTCAGTCCAAGTCGTATTGAAGGAAGAAATGCTACCAATAATAAAGGGTTGCAATAGTCAAACTGTGGAGAACTATTATATGGGCAATAATTGATGTTGTCCATTCACAAGACATCACAGGAAACATTGGAACTGCTTATCTAAAGTTGAGGGTCTAGAAATCAAGTCGTGAGACTTTCTAGAAGGTCGTAGCTTGAAAAAAACTATATATGCTTCCCATTTGTTGCCGTGGAGACCTTGTAGGGTGGCGCGAGGGCTTGCAGGAGGCTGACGCCTAAGTTTCAGACTTGTATGTAGCTTAATATTCATGGTGTGATCTTGTTGGTGCCTCACGTGGTGATTTTGGATTGGTTTATTGCTGATTGGTAAGTCACGGCAGCCTGAGAGTGGTTTGTAGGTGGTTAGAAGAGGTTCACGTGGGTTTTTGAGGAGTTCTACAATTTTCTGGAAGGGTCATTGGTCTACATCAGCTCATAGATGTATTTGCATTGCTCAGGTGTCTTCATAACCTTGTTGTGATACTTTCAAGAAGGGGTTACCAGGTCTGTTATACCTTTCTGTGCAAAGAAATACCTGCTATAAACAACTAATATAATAGTTGTAGGTCTTTGTAACTATTGTTCATGCCTGGACCATATGCGTGCTTGTAATTAGTCTCAGTCTGAGCCATCTAAATCCAGAACTTGCCATTGTTTAGATGTTCTCTTGCCAAGTCATAAATATAGAATATATCTCTCATTGTTTTAAGCTCAGATTGTATGAATCTGGAATATTTGTTGTTGTAATTGAAGTATCATCATTGTAATATTGTTCAATACCAAGTTCAGAAATATATGTTATAGTCTGAAACATAGCTCTGTTCAATCTTGTGTGGTGCAAACAGATAGAAGTTCTGAAATCAGTTATTAGATTGGCGCTTACTTTCCAGTTTGAAGTTTATTCTATGTGCATGGTAACCATTAGTTTGATAAAATGGGGCATCTATCAAACTAAAGTAATCACAAAATTTATTCTCAAATGGGAAGGGTATTTTACAATCTGCTTACGAACAACACCATAATCTAGATTTAAATTTTTGTTACGATAGCAGTACAAGAGTTAGATATACCATATGGATTCACCATATATCTGAGTTATGTCCCAACTGTTTATATTTTGCCGACTACACCAACTTGCAGTGCTACCTTGGAAACAACGATGTAATTTATATATGTGGAACCATTGACTAGCTGTATGAAACCTTTCCATTGCTGCACCTATGATGTAATGTACCAATAACAACCAACAATCATAAGGAAACCATTATCCTCCTCTAATGGAAGTGATTTATATGGCGGATGCCGGATGGTACCCAGCTGTTAGCACACTTATTATTTGTGCAGATCACAACCACAAACTTGATATATTTCTGCCCAAAAAGAATGCAAATTTACTCCAGCAGTCATAGTGCCCCTTCAACACAAGTGTATCAATCTGAAATTTCAACGTTTCTGCCCAATAGTGACTCTTGTATGAAATCACTCCAAGAAATTGTGGGTTTTTTTCCTCAGGTAATTGAATCAAAGCCCAAAGATCCCAACAAGGAGTAGAAATCAGAAAAATTAGAAATCAGAAAAATAGAATGCTTGATCAATATGTCTCCTTCTCCTTGCTTGGTCTCTCTGAACTAGAATTTTCGTCAAAAAGACAATTCTTTGAATGCCCCTTGGTTGATATTAAAAGTAAATTTTAATTATAAAAATATTACTTAATATTTCATTTGCCACCCATATTGCTTACGCCATGTCATTATGATCTGGCCTTTGAAAGCTTGTGCTATCCTTTATTTATGCTACACCATCCTTTGTTATGATTGCGCTATGTTTTAGAATGTTGTACAATGCTTTAAGAGGATCTTAAAATGTGCGGAATGCCCGCAATGAATCCTTGTTGGCAGTTGTAGGCGATTTCAAAGAGGAGACATTACATAAAGTTTATTTTTACTTTCATTTGGGCCATTATCATTGTCTTGTAGAAGTTTATTTCCAATTCCTCTCATGCTTGAATCCTTTGGGAATGTTATTAATCTATGAACAATATTCTAATTTTTTTCAGTTTTTTTCTTTCTCTCCATGAAGTTACTTCAATGCAAATACAAAATTGATCTTGTTGCTAAGATTTAAAATTGTCTTCAGTCCTATTTAAAAAACTATAGTAGGGATAACTGCTCTGGGCTTGACTAAGATCAAACAAAAGTAGCTTATGTTCAGCTATAAGATCATAATAATATCATTATGTCAATATCATAGGTTATTTTTGTATTTATTTCTTGAATTCCAACTTCATTATGCATGTATATTTTCCTATTCCTAAATTGCAATGCTTTGAAACATTCTGTTGGTTGGATGTGTTCAAATGCAATTTAAAATCTTCACTCTGGAAAGAGGTTCCCTTATTACTCAAGTTAGCTTTTATCCAGGTAATTTTTGACCTTTTTGAATTTTTTGCTAAGAGAATGAACATTTCCACATTAATGAAGGATACAAATAGCCAAAAAGTAAAGTGCAGCTATAAGAGCCCAATGTATGTTATGTTCCAGTATGCCCTAAATCCAGATCTAGGGTTTACGAAATAAATGTAGTCTGAGCAAGTAAATCATCCACACATCTTGAAAACTGTTAACGCTATGCCACAATGATTGAATAATCAGATCAAATTGATTTAACTATTCCACCTATGCAAATAAACAACTGGTTTGTGAATTTCCCTAACTTAGATCATATAAGTTGAAATAGATAGGAATCTAGGAAATTAAAAGAATATGCAGCTAGCAGTAGTTCATATAAAGCCCGTTACAAAATCCATGACATCTGATTTCCAATAAATTTAATCTTGCCTCTGCTGTAGACAGATTTGAACACCTGGGTACAACCTCCAAGTTACCCACAGGGCTCTGCTATAGACTTTCCTGGTGCTAGTGACTGGATCAGAACCTTGGTTTGCCCCCAAATTGACTTCACACCCTCTATAGTAGATAGCATTGGAGTTGGAATGCTGTGGCAAATTAAATACTCTGATTCGCCTCCTATTTTGCCTCTAGATCACACAGCTATTGGGTGTTGGGTGACCTGAGATGAATCCGCCACACATAAGCTTCACTGGATCATCAATTCGTTGCCTGCAGATGGTTGATACTTGTGCACTGGTCAAGACTGGATGTGTTTTAGGTATGGCATCCAATTGTCAATACACGAATTCTCCCTACAAGACAAACAATATATCAGAACTTGCAACTCTGTGAGACCTAAGGAAATTGATTAGAAATCAGAAAGGTAGGGTTTCGTCTACCTCTCCCACAAGTCACTGAGGTTTTTGTCCCAATGAACAACAAAAACCAATTACAAATTTTATCAACATCCAGTATGTTTGAAGTTAGGCACCAAAACTAGTTAAATACTGATTTGCAAATATGTCCCTAGGCCCAAAAATTTAAATTTGAATTTATATTTTTTATTTTATTTTATAAAATTAATATTATTATGAATAAACTTAATATTTTATATATAACATATTATGATAGCATTTAGGAATGCTATTATCATGAAAGGACCCCCTTTTATATATAACATATTATGACACATTAATCTGGCTAGTGGGAAGTCCATTTGACAGAAAAAAACCGATGTATATTGATACTTAGCCAAAGGAAGTGCAATGATCTTGATATATGTCAGCCTTATAAGAGGAGAGAATAAGAGACAAAATGAGAAAGAATATAGATAGAAGCCCTAAAAGCACTACAAGAAGTCTTAAGAATCAAGAGAAGACATCCATTGAACTCCTTGTATAAAGTCAAGAAGGTAGGATTTACCAATTCCATACTATATGCCAACTACTTATGTATGTAATGGCCATTTGTAAAAGTAGCTACAAACTCAAATAATTGCTTTATAAAAACTTTAAAAATTCGTTAAAATTCGACCAAAAAACTGTACGGAAAAAGAGCTAGGGTTTTTTTCTTAAATATAAATATTTTAAAAAACTTTGAATTAAGTTGTGGGATGTGGGAGGCAATTGTCGAAGACGTCAAATGTGTAACAACTGTGCAATTGGGGGGTCAGCTTTGCTTTGCTGGTTCAATGATGGAAACACCTCTAAGCGGGCTTGGCTCCACACTTCGCACTAGTAGTGTTGATTACGATATGCAGTGAAATGGGGATTTGAATCACTCATCCCTTCCTCATCTGAAACCATTCGACACTCTTGATTGTAGATCCAAATGGTTATAAGAATCCGAGCAGGAGGAACCGACCCCCTCTCACTCTCTGGATTCCGAATGGTGGAGTGATTAACAATGGGGGACGTGGTGTAGTGGACCAACGGATATAGTAGAATCATTTTTTCACTTGACTAGGCCAAGTATCAAAGAGGATGACTATAATATGCAGTGAGATGGAGGCAGCCCACCCATTCCTTGTTTCATTTCTTTAGGTTTCATTTTGTAGATTTAGGTTTTGTTTTTTATATTTTTGTTTCAATGTTTTTTAAAATTTAATAACTGTTTTTAAATATTATCATATCAACATTTAATAAATTAAAAAATATATGTTTTTTAAATATTAAAAAAATAATTTAGACTTTTAGTTTTAATTATTAATATATTTAATAATAGGTGCTACATGGTGAGGTTTATCTTATTTTGCAACTTTATTTTCATTTTATTTGGTCAAGCTACAGGAGGTGTTGATTACAAATTGCTGTTGTGCTATCACAAAGAGTTTTGTACCCTTTGGGGGTGATCTTGGGCAACATTTATTGCTGTAATCGGCATATCCATTCATCATTTTGGGTTTGCTAGCATTGGAGAAGGTACCCCGCCGGTGGGGTTTGTGGTGGGCGAAGCCCTGGGTGGGAGGCCCCTACCTACCCTACTCTTCAGGACCGACCTGAGGTGAATGGGTCGGTACTGAAGGGCTGGGCGGTCGCGAAGCGCTAGTTGGAATAGAAAGTTGGTGGGAGGATATATACCAACCCCACCACGCAGGGCAACTCAATCATCACTAACAAATTGTTATTTCAATTGTTTCTAGTTGCCAAACAACCTCCAAACCCTATTGCAATTGTACAATTTCCTCATATAGTCGTCCCACTCCAGCACCTTCTGTACCAAAATTTCAGGGTTTAATCACTCGAACCTTCAACATGTTCAGTCATATTATCATTCAGAATCTCAAATCTGTTGAATGATCTCTTGTAAGTAGAATTGATTATTATTGTAATTCTAAAAATTGTTTCTGGTTTAGCATATCAATGTTTCTAGTTGCTACAATTGAATAAAAAATGGAGTTGGGGTTTCTGAATTGGTGCTCCATGTTTGTTGTTGTTGTTGTTGTCATAATTCATCTAGAATTATATTGTTCAGTTCTACTTATAAGGGTTGATAACTTAATTTCCAGCCACTTGTTGCAATCAACATTTTGTTTAGTTTTTAGTTTGTTGTTTAAGGTTCATTTTGTTTCCAGCATTTAGAAAAATAAAATAAAATAAAATATCTCATAAAAATTCAATTTGGGGACATTACAATAGTATTGAATTTGTGATTTTGCTAGCTTGCGTGGAAAGAGCTAATTTTTAGATGCAGATTTGATGCATAGTAGTTCAAGAGAATTTAGATATTATCAGAGGGAATAAAGAAAGGAAGAAGTTATGGATGTGTTAAGTGGAAAGGGATCTAGGGTCTAAATCACACCTTTCTTGACGTTACATTAGAGAGGAACCAAAATTGATCACACAAGACCATTTGGCTACTATCCTCAATGGAAGAGCCAGAATGGTAGATTAGGGTTTTGGTCCTCTTTTGTGTTTTTCAGGTTGATTAGGAATTAAATTGATTTGATTATGCAAATGTAAAACTAGGTCAACTATGAATCTACAACAAATTGATGTGATTTCAAAAAAGTGCAGAATTGCAACACAAAAATGATGACAGAAAGCAGAGTGTAGAGTTTGAAGAACTTGGCATGCAAATTGGGATTGAAATTGTTTGGTCTAGAGTGGTGGTGCCCAAGACTTGACAATGCTGCTTTCTGAAATCCATGAGTCTCAGTAGGTTCTTCCTTCTTGGACTTGTCTTTGGAACTTCGTTTGTTGATGAATAATTCTTCTTGACCTAGTTTGACAAAATAGGCGGCTTGAATGCTTCATCTCGCAATTAGGTCTTCAATATTCTTCCAAATCTACTTCAGAGCTGCCACTTGCACACAAGAGGGGAGAAAGGGTTGTGCCATATAGGGGCTTGGCTAAATCAAACCCTGTTTTGGTGTTTCCTCCACCACAATGGCCATGATGATGTAAAGAGTGCTTATCCTTGGTCAGACATAGACAAATGGATAAAAATAAGTGATAAATAACAAGTGCTGCAACTTACCACTCAGATTTGATCTCCTTGATTGAATGAAGTCATGATGATGCACATCTCATGCAAGGAAGAATTTCTTGTTGATAAGAAGTTTTGCAAGTGTTAGTACCCACAAAACAAATGAACATAAAACCTAGAAAATCTTACTTATAAACTTATGCATTGCTAACATGAATCTTGATTGATGAAAAATGTTGCTAATTCTGCTCTACTACTTTTTAGGATGCTTGCTTTCTCAAAATTTCATTGGCTATTTAAATGGTGAAAAAGACTTGTATTTATATGCATTTCTTTGTTTCCTGCAAATTTAATTATGAAAAACTGGAAAATGAATTTGAATTTGCAAACATAAAAATGCCAACAATAACATTTAAAATTGGGCCAAAATAGGTTGGTCAAGAGTGGTGGCGCCTTAGACCAAACCTATTTTGGGGCGTTTGTCACTGTTAAATAAATAATTAATATTAATTTCCAATTATATCTTGATTTTTTGAAAACACTAATAAAACAGATAAATTATGAGCATAATTAGGTCCAAGCACATAAGGGGGAGCTAAACCTAGTGTGAAATTGTCAGGGTCAACAATTTAGACGCTACATTTAGCCCCCACTTTAGTGAGAGTATGGACATACGCTCATGGTCACACTAAAGTAAGGATAAGCCAACAAGGGTTCTTTTATCAAAACATTTTAGAAGTAAGATGACACTGAATCTAGGGATTGTAGCCAATAGGCTCTATCTTCATGGCCATTTGCTGTCCAAATCATTTCACAAGTCATGCAATGTCGTGCAGGGTCCTCTGACCCATTGCTTGTGAATTTAGGCAACTTTTGCCTTTCAATACTGAGACTTGATGGGGGAGTAACCATCCTTTTTTGGTGCAACGTCAATGCTTGGAATTGGCTTATCAAGGGGTTTTGATTCAAACCCTTAGGTGCTTCACTCGCACTCTTGGTTGCATGAGAATCCTCGACTCCTCCTTCCTATGTTTTCTATATAGAGTTGCCTTAAGTTTCTTTGTATTTTTTTTGGCCTAGGAGTTTTAGGTTCACATCCTTCAACTACTTCTTTGACCACCAATCGTTCACTACCTCCAATGTTATTATCGGGTATTGAGTCTCCAAACTCTATTTCCCATTCTTCATTTGTTGGCTTATGTACTTGGTCAGAGAAATTGGTCCACACTTTGTTGGGTAAGGGTAAATGTCTTGCTATCTCCTACCATTCCTTGTACGATTTCTTGTGGAGGAATTGTTTTTATTTTTCAAATTGAGGTTCTGACTTCGGCTTACACTTTGACTTCAACTTTGTTTTTGGCGAGGACTACAACATAGGAATTGTATGGTAGTATCTCCTTTCTCTTTGCTGTAAAATCCTTAGGGATCACCATATCTCTTGTATTGTTTTTTGACCACTTTTTGATATCTTTCGATTCTTGTTCGAGTATAAGGGAATTAATTTTGAGAGATCCAATGTTGCTTTGTGTTCCCCTCTTCCTCTTTTTGGATTCAATCTTCGTAGCATTGCCTTATTTGCTATCTTTGTATTTCACAATCATGTTGCACACAAAGGTCTTGAAGGATTATCAAGTGTCTTGTGAGTAGTTGTGGCATATGATAAAAAAGTATCTCTACTTGCTCACTTACCTTGAGGTTATTGTAGATGACCTCTTGTGGGATTTTCCTTCACTTATACTTCTCATACGTGCTCTTTGATTGATATATCCCACAATTTTACTAGGCTTTGGGTGAGTTCATCCTTTCATTCTTAGATAGACTTGACAAGTTCTTCAGCCAATTGTCCCATTATTTCATCATTTTAACCCGAATTCCTGAAGGACAATGGTGCCAAATGTTTCCTTCTTCTATGGTTAGGCAATTAGTAGAGTAAAGTAAACAAAGTTATTCATGTAGAATCGAACTAGATAAAAACATATTGAACAACATATAAAGTGAGAGAGTATAACAAGTGTCTTTTATTCATCAATGTTCTTCATACAAAATTGGGATCAGGAACTTGCACAATGCAGTTCCTGACCTGACTAAAAGGAAGTATTTAACTTGCTGACAACTGCTAAGGAATTTCCAACCGTTGACAACTACCCAAAATTGCTCAACCCAACTGACAAGTCTTAACTATGCTCATCGATTGTACAACATAACAAAAATAAACTAATGTGTATTTTAACTATCTACAGCACCATCATTTTAGAGAGGTTTCGTACTCTTTTTGGAGGGTGATTTTACAACTTATTGCTGCGACCTGCATTTTAGTCATTTATTTTGGAGCGCCATCATTGTGGAGGCCAAATTTTGCAACATTAATTGTTGTTTCAGTTGTTTCCAGTCATGAAACAGCTTCCAAACTCTGCTACAACCATGCAATTTCCTATTACAGTCGTACCACTCCAGAAGCCTCCCGTACCAGCATTCCAGGGTTTAATCAGCCAAACCTTCAGTATTTTCAGTCATTATCATTCTGATCTGCTGAATGATGTTTTGTGAGTAGAATTGATTATTATTGTATTCTGAAAATTGTTTCCAGTTAAGCATATTGATGTTTCCAGCAGCTAAATTGAATAAAAATTGAATTTGGGGTTTCTATATTTGTGTTTCCATGTTTATTGTTGCTGTCATAATTCATCCAGCAATATAATATCCAGTTTCACTTTCAAATTTGGTCAATTTCAATGCATAAGGGTTGAAATGTCAATTTTCAGCCGATCAACATTTTGTTTGATTTTCAGTTTGCTGTTTTAGTTTTCTTTTGTTTTCAGCATTCAGAAAAATACCAAAAAATTCAAATATTTCATAAAAATTCAGGTTGGGGACATTAGATCAAATGACTTTGTGTTGAACGTCTCCTTTTACTTTAGTCTATTTCTTGGACTTGGAATGAGTTCCTACATTTGTATTTGTTAAATGAATTGATTTGTATGCTTAGTGGTCTGCATAGGGACTGTAAAAACTTTGCGGGGTCCTCTCAAGGATTATTTGCACTAGATTGTTTATTGCTTGCATGTGGCTTTTTAAGAAAGATTCAATCAAGTCTATCTTATCTAGTTAGGCCTTGTTCTTTG
This sequence comes from Sequoiadendron giganteum, assembly GCA_007115665.2. Classification (NCBI taxonomy): domain Eukaryota; kingdom Viridiplantae; phylum Streptophyta; class Pinopsida; order Cupressales; family Cupressaceae; genus Sequoiadendron; species Sequoiadendron giganteum. The sequence goes on from CM021101.1 coordinate 222,729,025, forward strand.
GCAAACTTATGTAGCCCAGCTCATCTTGTTTTCATCCAAGACCTAATTTCCTCTAATTCATTCATTCTTAACTAATTGATGAATTATGGTTTACCTCTTCGTATGTTCCCCTGACTTGAGAATGACTTTGTAGCCCATTTGGATAAAGGCACCCATCTCTATCTCACTCTCTCTCTCTCTCTCACACACACACAAACAAGGTATCCTCCTCTCTCTCTCTCTCTCACACACACACACACACACATGCGCGCGCACGCACGCATGCACACACACATACACCCACACCCACACCCACACCCACCGCCACCCACACACACCCACGCATGCACACACACACACACGGTCGTGTGCGTGCATGCATGCATACACCCACGCGCACACACACATGCACACATGCACTCATGCACACATAGAGAGGCATACACACAAAACTTACAACCTTTCAATGCTTGTTTGGTTTATGACATGCCCATCTAGGATTTACAAAAAAATATGAAAGTGGTGTTTGCCATGAAGGTTTGTGTGGTTTTGAAGTTGTTAATCTGGGCTTGATGGAAGGGGCTCTGCCCCTTGACCTTGCCTTGTATTGTGACAAGGCACACATGCACACAAAACTTACAACCTTTCAATGCTTGTTTGGTTTATGACATGCCCATCTAGGATTTACAAAAAAATATGAAAGTGGTGTTTTCCATGAAGGTTTGTGTGGTTTTGAAGGTGTTAATCTGGGCTTGATGGCGGGGGCTTTACTCCTTGACCCTGCCTTGTATTGTGACAAGGAACACGCTAGGGGCATTGCTTGACCCTACTCGGGGCACTGCCCCTAGATGCCGCTGGGGGCATTGCCCTCAAACCCTCATCAAGCTATAAGTCTAACCAAGCAATAGACCAATGATGAATGATGATCACAAAATCTACAAAATACATATCCCCTATTGCAAATCTCTACATCTTCACAATCAAATCTACAATCAAGGATTATCTTGTTTAATGCATTGCACAACTTGTTTAGTAAACAAGGACCGCCATAGACAAAATTGGCATGCTATAGTCATTCTACTACTGAATACGAGTTAAGTCATAGCTGGTAGGAAATGACATTTTAATAATGCAAAAATGTATGCACAAACAACTCATGGAACAATCCCATCTATTAATATCCCAACTAAGTTCAAATTGGAACATAACTAGTAATGTTTTTTCTTAATCATTCTTCGTTGTTATTGACTTTGACAACAAAACATGTAGTCTTGAAGGCTTTAGGAAAACTTCAATAATAAATCCCTCACTTGAATATACACACAAGTCAGGCATGCCTTTATTAACTCATGCTCATATGTATATATAAAGAACATCATAATTTTTATTCAATTACCAATGCTCACAAAGGTTGTATAATGTTTATGATGAATGCTTTATCAATGTCATCATATGAATATTTGAAATTTTCTTATTTTTTTAATAGTTGTCCTTGCCCTTCCCTAAAAAATGGCCAAAAAGTAACCCCCATACTGGAAACACATCCCGCCATCCCTCCAGGAAACTTGGGGGAGTATATAACCATTGGAGAGCCTGAAACTTAAAATACTTTACAATGCTAGTTTAAAAAACCTGCAAGTTACTTGCAGACTTTTGGATACTCATGGGCCAGAAGAGCCTGGTAAGTTCCTCGCCTCGAATTCACCTGCTGACCTGATTCTTTGCAGGGTTTTTGCCAGGTCTATGAATAAGGAGACAGCTATTTTATATGTAAATAATTCACTAGAAATTTTGGGTACGGGGACTGATACGTTGTCTATGTTCCCAAAATGGAGTTTCCCGACAACTATACTTATAATTTATCAAATGTTAATCTATATACAAATCTCAGACTTTTGGATACTGCAGATTTCCTTCCCTTCGTTTTTCAGGAATAGCAATACGTATCTGTAACCCACTTTATATGTATATGCTGAATGTTACTGTATCTGTAATCCACTTTATATATATATGCTGAACTTTACTGTATCTGTAATCCACTTTTAGTATTTGTAAAATAAATAAAATACTATTTTTTTAAAGGACAATATCTCATGATATGATATGCTTAACAATCATCTCTTTCTCATTATCCTTTCTTGATAAATGGCAACTTAAATCAATGTCATACTCTTCTTCATGCTTATTGTACTCTTTGCAGATGGAATACAAAGCTGAAAAACAAGCAAAATGGAAGGCTTATGTCAGGCTTAAGGAAACAAGCAAAACGGAGATTCAAACTAAAAGCAATTGCAATTAATCCAAGTGCAATTAAGGAGATTCAAGCAGAGGAAAAGAAATACATACATGAATACTTTACTAGCCCAAATGTTTTGAGTCTTGTGGAAAAGATAAAACAACAAATGCAAGCGAATATGGAGCAAAGAGAAAAGATGAGAAGAAGATAATCTACAATTGGTCCTTCAGTGCATAAATTTGTTTGTTATTACATTAATGCTTAGTGTAACTTGGTGTACTTGTTCCTAGGAGACTAAGAGTCGGATCAATTTTGTCAAATTTGCTTATGTAGCTTTCATGATTTTGTGATGATGATTGTGATCCAAGCGATCAGTATATACCAGTCAGATGCTGTCAAGGCCTAGATTCTTGATAGGGGCATAAATAAAAATGGACTATTGCATTAGACAGAAACTTACCAAATAGTTGAGGCATAACAAATAACTACTTTGATCGGTCCTTCAGTGCATAAATTTATTTATTATTACATTAATACTTTAGTGTAACTTGGTGAATTTGTTCCAAGGACACCTAAGAGTCAGATAAATTTTCTCAAATTTGCTTCCGTAGCTTTCATGATTTTCTGATGATTGTAATCCAAGTGATCAGTACATTCCAATCAAATGATGTCAAGGCCTATATTCTTAACAAGGGAATCACTAGAAGATAGACTACTGTATCAGACAGAATTTTACCAAATAATTGAGGCATAACATGTAACTACTATGACTGCAAAAAGAAACCATTTTCAATTGGAAAGGTAGAATTTTTAAGAATGGTAAATAAGTGATTAAAACAGTCGTACCTTTTGACAGTATATCTATGCTAAAGAGTATCAATGGTGGTGTCATTTACTGTTTTATAAGCTTGTTGGGTTCTTCTGTATCAACCTTTCTTATCACTGTTGTTTAGACCCCCGTCTTCTATTTTTATTTAAATGGCAGATCTGTATAGCATTCAAATTTAATGCAGTTAGTGCCTAGATAGCTTTAAAGGTAATCAAGTTTTAATCATATGGTCACGGGCATTACCTGTTCACACTATAATATAGTTAGCCGATAGGCTATATATAGTGTGAGGTTTCAGCTGAAATCTGTTTCACGCCCATATACAACTCCCTTCTTTCGGTATACAGTGCCCTTCCATCAGTATACTGTCTTTTTTACATCAGTTTTCAGTCTTCTGCAATCGGTATAGTCTTTGCAATAAATGTGAGATATTTCGATCAGATTAGATCAATCTATTTTGATCATATTGAAATCTTTGCAATAAATGTGAGATATTCATTAGCACATCAACAATAAGCATGGCAGAAACAAGACCGGACACATGCAGGGAGGTGTCAGTCCATCCCTTCCCATTAGACGTTTATGCAGAAATTTGTGTTGCTTTTGCTACTAAAATTAAAAGGGTTTCATACAAAATTCTTGCAAACGCTACCCATTATTTCTCATAATAATTTGTGCAGACAAAGTTCTAGAATCTGCGGCCTTTCTAGCAGTCTATGCATTGCACTGGTGACATGTATGATCCTCTTCAAGCTATGGATTGAGATGTATTTAAAATTCACTAATCCAATTTATAATTGTAAAATGAAGTTGCCCACATGAAAATTATGTGCTTTTGTTGGTTATCAGAGTTGGGGCTACAATCGCAGATGAACATGGATATTTTTATATATTTACAAGCTATCTGCATTTGATGTACCAAATCTCGAGGTCTTGTAATATTTTCAGACAACTCTCGCCCATGTTGAATGCTTAAGTGTTTATTACTCCCTTGCCCACACATTTCTATCACCTATTAATGTTTTGTAGACTTTATAATTTTGGTATTTTAAAGGTTTGATTTCCTGAAGTGAGGGCTTTAAATGCGAAGAACTATTGCGAACTATAGGCTATACTAATGATGTGAAATTAATGGCTTTAATGGATGATAAAAAATAAGTAGTCTGTCGCAGCATCTAAAACAATTATCGGACCATGGATTTCATGATGCTGAAATATTTATATAACATGGAATTTGCTAAGGGTTTAGAAATATCGAATATCTTAATTCGCTTCTCATACGATCCTGTCACGATATCCTTCAGCATATTTCAGTTGCATACAAAGGTTTCTTTAGCTAAATATTTTAAGAATTCAGCGACTTGGAAGCTTTTTAGGCAAAATATATTTTTTTTCCAATAAATAAATTTTAATTTTGGGTTTTGTTTTTGGTGATGGCCTTCTTTGACCTGTGTGCTGCATCAACATTCAGGAATTGGATTGACATCAATAAAGGGCATGAGGAACTTCTCCACAGGACTGCAACAATATATTCCAACCATGATGACGATGACAACAATTGGGATTTCTTCCTTCCTTACACCAAAGGCCTAATGGAAACCAAGGTAGTCCTCTTTTAAGCTTGTATAGTTTACTGATGTTTAGTTTGGCTCTGTGCTCAAATGATTCAGTAACCCACATCACATGTAATGGGTTTTATGGGAGAGGGTTTAAGCTCCCTAGCGCAATCAAGTCAATACCAGGGTCAATATGGATGCTTTTGTTAACTACAGCTTGTGGTATGACTGTTCTTATTGGGATATCTTTAACTTTTGGGATTTTACTATCATTGGTTTAATGTAAGCTTGGAATCTATGACCCTTGTTTATTTGGTCATAATGGTTTTGGCTAGACTGGTGGGTTTATATATTCAGATCCATTGGATCCTTGCACCTATTATACCTGTGGTGGAGGGATCATGGGGATTGAAACCATTAAGGAGAAGCGGTTACTTTGTTCAAGAAATGAGGTGGGTGTCATTATCTCTCTTCGAATTCTTTGGTTTGCTGTCCAAAATTGTCGAGAGTATTATAGTTTTGACATCAATGATCGTGTGGTATCTGTACAACATAACAAAAACTACCCTATTATATATGTTTTGCAAGTCTAATCACAATGAGCTTATGAATGAAATTATTGAGAAGTTTTCTAGGGTTTAAACTGGGATCTTCATTAATGAAATGCCTTGCCTTTGCCACTCATACCTATCTGACTGCAGATTTCAATGTTTCTCTGTTGTTATAACACAAAGTAGACAACCAATTACCAATATTTCTGAATTATTTCATCTTGTGGGGATGGTAAATACTTATCCATTTTATCATATAGAAAGTTGAATTTAGGTTTATATTGTGTATAATGAGTGGCATTTTAGTTTGTGAGGGGGACTGCACATGATTGGATGCATGATCAAGATAAGGATCCAAATGAAAAGGAAGCATTATGGTACATTACAAGCCAAGCCAAAATGTAAACATCTTAAAGTTGTGATGAAACTCATGGATGGTTGCAACCTTCAATATCTATATCACCTAGTGTGCATATCACTTGTTATTGTTTATAAATTGTTTCATCTTAGTGGGATAATACTCCAACATTTGAGTATTTAGAAAGATGAATTTTGGTTCATTTCATCTTTAATACATAACTTTCTAGTTTGTTAGAGAATCTAAACGAGATCACTTGTATAAATTTAGGTCTATGTCTAGATAATAATCTAGATGAAAGGGTAAAAGCATGGAGCAATTTATTACTGATTCAGTTTAAAAGTGGTTAAGTTGTTTTGTAGCTCCTAGATGGTTGCAACCTCTAGTGTTCTTGCTCTTTCTTTTGGTGGGATCTTTAGACCAATTTTACACCATAAAGTAGAGTCCTCAAAATTAATTTTTACAGCTAAATGTTACCAGATATCATTCAGTACTTTAGATCTTCTTCATGTTTACCTTGACTTCCCATGACCAGTTTTATCCAAGGCTACAAGTTTATAACCAGTTGTCAATGTGTCTAAATTGCTTCATTTCAATGGAAGGTAAATACTTCTTGATTCAATAAATTTGACTGTACATGATCATTTGTGGTCTATGTCAAGATGATGATCTAGATAAAGAGGAATATTATAGTGAACTTCAATACTGGTCAAAGGTAAAAGTTATAAATTTAAAATTGTCATGAAGCTTATGGATGGGTGGAACCACCAACAATGTAATATGCTAATATCTTTCAGCCTATCCAATCTTAATCAGATGTCATATTATGAGAATAACAGCTACATAGTTTTCTAGATGGCAGAAGAGGTAAGAGCTAATACACTTCCCTTTATTAGGAGCAACTTTGGAGTAAAATGAGCAGCAATAATATCATGGTGTACTTTTTTACTTATCAAATGGAATATGGTAAAGTTGTGTTGTATCTAACGGATTGTTGCTATTATTGCATTGTTGCTTTGTCTTTTGGTGGGACCTTTACATGAAGTTTGCACCATAAAATAGGGTCACTAGAATTCATTTATTGGGATGTACTCTTTCATAGAGATATCACTCAATGCTTTGGATCTTTGTCATGTTTTCCTTTTCTTTCTTTAACAAAGTTGATCTAAATTTTTATATAGCAAGTGTATAACCAGTTATCAATGTTTCTGGATTGCTTCATCTCAATGGTGAAATTTAGATTCATTCTATTTATTGAGTGACATTATATTTTTTTAGAGTGAATTTGCATGATCAACTATATGAATTTAGGTCAATGCCAGGATAACAATCTAGATGAAGAGGTAACATCATGGTGCACTTTAATTTTGGTCAAAGGTGAAAGTGATAAAATTGTGATGAAGCCTTGTAACAAGCTAATAGCTTTCTGCTTGTTGTTAGTAGAACTTCAAGCAGATGTCATAATTTTGAGGATAGAAGCTACATAATTTTTAGAGGTATAAGAAGTAAGAATTAATGAGTTCTCTTCATCAAGGGGAATTTTGGAGTGAAATCAACATTCATAAATTGCTTTCATGTTGCAAGATGAAAGGAAACTTCTATTTATAGAGTAGGTACTGGGTCATTGGATTGACTCCCTCTTTTATCAAGGTACTTTAAATTCCCATGTCTTCACTCTTCCACATTTGAGGATGATATAGATTATAATTGTCTATGCACTTATTATATTTGCCCATTTGTTTACTGTCATGTTAAATGTGGAATATAAAATTTATAATACCCTCTTTGTAAATTTTGGTAGTTCTGGTTTTAATTTTTCCCCTCGATATGGTACTTGCTTATATTGTATTTTGACATTTTGGGGGAGAAAATGGATGTTAGGGGGGACATAAAGTATGCTCTAGGTAAACTGAATTTATTTGCCACAAAAAAAGTTCACTTCTGTGTGGCTAAATTTTTTTGTTGAGAATTTGTAACATTGGAGGGCTATATTTCTATATGTGAGGATAGTAGTGGCAGCCATCACATTTATAGCAGCATCAACATCTGGTATATATCTAATACTAACTTAATATGCCTGTCATGAAAACTGTCGCAAAAATGAATCTCGCTTAGACAATGGTAAGCAACTTACTTCAAGTTTCTGCATTAATTCTTTCATGTTGTTATCAATGTCAATAAAATGGGAAAAGTTTGAAGAACTTCGAATCAAAAATTGGGATTTAAATTACATGTTCTCATGAAACTGAACCCATGGCTATTACAGGCCCTCTAGCTCTTGCAAGAGACAATATGCCTGTCATGAAAACTGTCACAAAAATGAATCTCGCTCAGACAATGGTAAGCAACTTACTTCAAGTTTTTGCATTAATTGTTTCATGTTGTTATCAATGTCAATAAAATGGGCAAAGTTTGAAGAACTTCGAATCAAAAATTGGGATTTAAATTACATGTTCTCATGAAATTGAACCCATGGCTATTACAGGCCCTCTAGCTCTTGCAAGAGACAAACTAATAGATGGATTTGGAGCACCATTTCTTGTTTTGAACTGTGATGTCATTACTGAATGCCCATTAAAGCAAATGATTGAATTTCATACAAAACATCGAGGGAAACATCCATCGTGGTGACCAAGGTAAAATTTGATCTTACACATTGAATCTTGTATCTTTGAAACTGCCTAAAGTAAATTATTACATTCAAAATTTATCCTAATGATTGTAAAAACAAGCACTGATTATCTTTTTGTGTTAGGGTGATGAGCCATCCAAATATGGTATTGTGGTCCTCGATGATGAGACAAGGAACATATAGAGGTTTGTCGAGAAGCCCAAAGATTTTGTTGGCAACAAGATCAATGAATAAATATACCTTTTGAACCCCAGTGTTTTGGAGCGAATCTCATTGAGACCTACATCCACAAAAAATGAAGTGTTCCTAAAAAATGCAGATGAGAAGAAGTTATTTGCCATGGTCTTGCAGCCAAAGAATCAATATTTCAAATATTAGAACCCATCATGTCTGCAATATTGTCTATAGATTATTCAACCTCAAACTTATAAAATAAGTTATGCATACTAACGCACCTGCCCCAGCAATGCAAGCAAAAATTTTCAACACCCTCGTGAAATTCAAGTCATATGAGACAGTCAGTAAATGCTAACAAGATTTCAATATATGTATTAGGTGGTGTTTTTGTAGTGTATCAAATTATGCAATAATGTGTTGGCAAACTCGTATTATGTTATTATGTTCAAATCTAGGTGATTTGTGCTCAACCAGATAATGAAATCCAACTTTTACAGCTAAGTTTAGATTCAAAGCATATGCATATACAGTCATTGCACTAATGCATCAATGTTGCTATAAGTACAATAGTGTTTGATTCTTAATTTCTCAAGCCTAAGCTTGTAAAAATTATGAAATAAGAAATTGTAATATGCTACTTAATTAGAAATTAAATGACATTCAAGAGAGGAAAATAACTTAGAGAAGAATTAAGAACTCTGTATTTATCCTAGAAACCCTTTGAAGAGAAAAAAATAGATTGTGGCAATAGAAATTGCCTACTACCTATATTACACAACAAATTGTCATATTCAATGAGTGTACCAATAATTGGATACGATCTGCCCCTTGTTCCAAATTCTGGCACATGTAAAACTGGTGGTACAGGCCAGAACACTTTTGCAATTACTCCACAATCTGTCTTTTTCCTAATCTGTAATCTTTCCAACACCTACACCTACACGTCGTTTTCCTAGATCCAATTTATTGTTCACAAAAATCCATGTCTTTGCATGTTAATTATAATTTTTATGATCTAGTCAGATCACACCTCCCTTATTAAAGAAGCTTTGCTCTTAAGTTAGGGATATGGTAAAATTTCCCCTCATTTGTGAGGTTTTTGTGTTTCAATTCTAATAGCTACAATGTCTCTTGTGATGCTCAAAGCATGCTACAATAGACCTATTGGTTAGAATAACTATGAAAATTCCTCCTTGCTAAACACAAGTGGTACAATTTTGTTAATGCTACAACGAACTACATTGCCATGAAAGAAAACATGCTACAACTTGGCCATGATGGTATACATGCTCCCAAATAATTATCTTGCTTCCCTGAGGTGGAATCAGTCTTTTGAACATTACCAGATTCACAGATCCAAGTGACAATAACTCACATTTCTTTCCTTTTTGTAAATCCACAGTACTCTTTATGCAACTTCACGAATCCCAAGGGTTCACAATCTACTCTAATACCATAGTTTCTCAAACCTAAACTTGTAAAAATCATGAAACATGAAATTGTATTATGCTACTTAAATAGAAATAAATGACAGACAAGAAAGGAAGAGAAGAATTAAGAACAACATATTTATCCTGGAAACCCTCCTAAGAGAGAAAAAAATAGTTTTTGGCAATGGTATTTGCCTACTACTTATATTATAGAGTAAATTGGCAAATACAATGAGTGTGGAAAAGGTATGGATACAATCTGCCCCTTGTTCCATGCAACAAGACTTGGCTATGGATGCAATCTGTCCCTTGCTCCATTAGCTTCCTATCTCCATTATTTGCCTATGCTTCCATGCTCCTTTCCTTTTGCCTCTCACCTTTTGACAATTGTTCTCCTTAATTTTGAAAGAATAAGATACAACATGCAGTTTGTTTCCTCCTCCATCAAAGAAGGTAGATACAACAAACAATTGTTCTCCCATGCCCATTTTACAAAACAATACAACCTCCTATTTATATATTCCTATGCACAATAGAGTTCTCCTAGGCCTAAGAAGGAATTCCATCAACACATGAAGTTGAATTAGTGACTGCTTAGTTTGGATTCCAAGTTTTGGCATGTTTACTATCAGTGGACATGGCCACAAATGTGGTACCACATTCATAGTACGGTCTCTTTTTTCCTGCTCTGTAACCTATCCAACACCTGAACTTACATTTAGTTTTCGTAGATCCAATTTACTGTACACAAAAATCCTTGTCTTTGCATGTTTATTACAATTTTTATAATCCATTTGGATTAGTATTTTGTATAATTGTCGAGATTCTCCATTATGGGAACATAGACAACGTACCAACCCCCGCACCCAAAATTTTCAGTGAATCATTTACATATAAAATAGTCATCTCCTGATTCATTTAACTCACTTACCCTAATTTGATTGGCGTCCCCATCCTTGTCCCCATACCAGTACAAGTACCTTGCATCTCCTGATAACTAATATTTAGATAGTTTAGACAATCTCCTTATAGGATCCTCATAGAACAATGCATCTAGAAGACTTCATTGCTTTGCTCAGGTTCAACTAATTAGGTAGATACTTAGAAAGTACCCTCCAAGTGCTTAAAAGTGTAGTAAAATGATACAAAATTTCTTTATATTCAACTGACTTGTATCCTCTATCTGGTTAGAAAAGGCTCACTTTAGAAGAATTGCATCACTCTTCTTTCCAAATTCAAGGGGAAAGCACAATTATGGAAGGCTCCATTAAGATCCTAGACAAAACCCATGAAAGTGTTACAAACATAAAAACCAATATGTGGTTGGAAAAATACCATTCAGTAAATATTTAATTCTAAAGGTTGTAAATCCAAAGTGAGAATTCCTTAACTAAAAATAATCCATCAGCTAAATCAAATACCCTAGAGTTTTCAAAACATAAAAATCTAGCCATATATATTTTTTGAAATAAACAAGTTCTGGCCAGCTCCCAAAAGCTAAAAATTCACAAAATTAGAAAGTTGATTTGTGGTTCAAATCCAAAAGTGTCATTTGACACAAATCTACTATTGAAAAATAGGAAAAGAAACTATCCTGAAGTGATCAAAATCCTTAAAGAAGTTTCATGCCACAAAAATGCTAGCTATGGAAGATTCACTGTAAAAATATAGGTAAAGTGCAATTTAGATAATGGATTCCACACGGGATGAATAGATTTCAGATTAGAAACATTTGAGAAAACTTTAAATTTTCTTGAACGTATTCATAAAAAATGTAGAGAAGAAAAAATTAGAATTCAAGGCTTTCATTGCAAAAATACTGTTACAAATGAATTAAATCACCAAAATAACAAAAGAGTAAAAACCTTCTCTGATGCTGCTCGGGCTGGGTCTCGGCCTCCTTCGCATTGGTCTCTTCCCTGTGCCCGAGACTCCCCCATGGTAATCTGTGGTCTTGAGATCGTGGAAAATGAGGAGTATTACTTGAAAACGGTTGTGGTCTGTAGGTTCAACGGTTTGTGGCCTTCCCTCCCGGACCTCCATGACTGGGTGGCGGCTTCGTGGAAGCCCTTGGTTACTGGGGAAATCGAACTCTACCCTAGTGCTAGGGGTTTTTTCATTGCTACATTTGGCTCAGCAAAATTGTATTCTGGACAAAGAGTGGATGTGGGGTGTTCATTCGTTGACCATCAGGCCTTGGTCACATGCTTTCAACCCCCTTATGGAGCCGTTGAACATTAGACCGGTTTGGGTCCGTCTGCCAAACCTTCCTCTACAGTTTTGGGAGGAATCTTGTTTTGAGGCCATCAACAATACCATTGGTCATTTCTTAATGGTGGATTCTAGAACTAGGGAGTTTGGGCACACCACGGTTGCTCGGATGTTAGTCGATCTAGACATTTCCAAACCTCTCCTTGGGGATTTGGTTTTGCTGGTGGAAGATAGACCTTGGAAGCAACTTCTTGACTATGAGGGTCTCCCCTTTTGGTGTCAGAGGTGTTTTTTGGTGGGCCATTTGGCTGCTGCCTATCCTCATGTTCGTCGCAAGGGTGCTGCGACTTGGTGGAAGGATGCTCTTTTGGATCACCTAACGGTGGGTTCTCCTTTAGACACTTCTTCTGTGGGGGTTGATGTTCCTCTCTTGGACTTCCTTTCTGCGGAACCTCTTGTGGTGCATTCTGTTGACGCTGGGTTGACTGTGTTTGTTTCTTCTGGCTCTGTTGATGCTGGGCTGATGGTACCTGACTCTGGTCCTGCTGACGCTGCACTATCAGTTTATGTCTGTCCGTTGTTGAACGCCTCTTTTGGTCCTCCGGATGCTTTGATTTTTGCTGCTCGTCAGCCGCCTCCTTCGCCGCTTATTGGTTCCTCACATGTGTCTAGGGTGGAGCCGCTCCTCTCTCCTTCCCCATTGGTTCTTGTTTCCGAGCCTCCCTGGTTGATTGTCTCTCTTAAGAAGAAGGGACCCCCCTTGCTGTTGTTGCTTCTCGGCCCAGGTTTCGTGGAGTCAGTGTTGACCCCTCTGTTTCTGGGGATGCTTAATTTCCTGCTTGTTTTATTTGTTTTTTACAGCTATCTGTCAACAGTTTCTGGTTGTTCCTATAGTTCAAGTTCTTTTTGAACTATGTTTTCCTTTGGCCTTGTTGGTCCGTTGTGAAGGGTTCAGCACCCTGCAAATGCAGCTTAACTTTTCAAAAACAAAAGAGTAAAAACGAAAGAGTCAAATACCTAACTTATGAAACTTGAATAAAAAAGACACTTCAATCTCAATAAAAGAACAAACTACAAACTCAATAAAGTCATAAACAACTACCCTAATGATCAGTTCAAAGTTAATAGCCTAAATGCATCAAAATGTGTAATAAAATCAAAGTATAATCTTAATTAACATCAATGGGATAAGTGAGAATAGGGAATTCTCGACATCTCTGTCAAATAAGACAAGAAGGAAATAATGTTACAAACATTTTGTATATATTACAAACAAAATTGTATATATTTTAAACAACACTTCCTTTCCATGTTTACTTTTATATATTTTTGTATCGACGTAACCCTTGCACCCTCTCTGGTGTAAGTGCTAGTTAAGCATATAATCTTATATAGACCAAGTCATGCCTAATCTTTTTAGAGTCCCTATGTAAATAAAAAATATTAGATATATGGGTTGAATTGGTGTCCACTCCTTTTACATACTATACAATTTATGATATTCACGACAATACTACTTTAACACAAATGCTAGGAAGAGTGCCTATGTTATGTTGGTTAATGGTCATAAGTTATGAGACTTTAGAAGTGTATAAATGCAAGATTAAAATAGAATAGTTCGATGATGGTGATATAATTTCATCAAATAGTTTATCAAAACTAGGAAACACAAATTTATTTGTTATTCTTGATCTGATAAGTAAAACATTGTCTTAGAAGTGAGTTTAATTGCATATCTATAAATTAACATACAAACAAGTTATATAGAATGACTACAACAGTTTTGTTACCCCTTGCTTATTGTCTAGCTTCTTTTGTACAATAATTGAGTTCTTGGTGAAACTATATACAATCCTATGCTCAAACCTTTGAACCTTGTTAATCACTTTCATGCCTCTAATTAATGTGTTGTAAGCCTTTCTTGTGCGCAGGAAGCCTCCATTTATGATTTAGAATGACAAAAGGCATGATTCCTTTTTTCTCGTGATTGTTCCCTACATTGTGATTAAACCACTGTTTTCCTTGTTTGGGTAGTTATGTAATTACAAATTGTATTGGTGGTTATGTATTTGCCACAATGGTTATGGAGTGATGGTTTTTACGAAGTCAATGGTTTTGCAATTGTTGTTTGTACATGATTGACAATTTCAATTGACAAAACGAGTTGGAAAATACCCCTTTTCATATATAAGCTTTTGGTCCCACAAAAGCTTAATGAGACATTAAGTGAAAACAATCCCCTCTCTTTGGAGTACAATCTGAGCTTAATTAACCATTTGTCCTTTGAGTTTCACTTGCCAAGACTTTTGGACTCTCTAGTCTCTTCTTACACTACAAAACATCATTTGAAAGAATTGTTTGTCATGGACCAAATCATCTAATGAGGGTAGTACTAGATCTTCTTTTAAATTAAACATGGAGGGTGTTCGGTTCTAAAACAACACTCTTGAATCCTATAACTTTTCTCCACCTTCAAGGCTAGGGTTTTGTCACCAAGAAGGAAAAAAGAGGATTATCAAATGACTTGGAATGGTTGGAGATTAACTTTGAAAGTGGATTATCTCTCTTGAGCTTTGAGCTCAACTTAGACCTTAAGGTATACCTTAATAGGTATTGAGATCAAACAAAATGGACACCCAAAAATAATAACTAAACACAATTGCACACTTGACCCCAAATTCTATCACTAGGTCAAGTAAGACTAGTTGTATTAATCCCTTATATAGTTGATTAAAAAGTGTAAACACAATCCTCATGAAATAAGTTCTTTCAGTGTTGTGATTAAATACTTCCTTAGTTAAATTATAGGATCATGAGTGCACAACCTTGACTTTTGTTTCTAAACTACTTGTAAATGATTTTAGGCACTTAGTTATTTGGTAACAAAGTCAACTACAATCATCAAAACATGACAAAAGAAGATTTAGCAACGATATTATATTATGCAAGAATATAGTTTTAATAATCCTTAATGAAACGTACACTCCCTTATAACATAGAAATGACCAATTCTACAGTTGTTGGTCAGTTGTTTCAGTTTGTTCTTCTAGTTCAAGTTTTGCTTGAACTATGCTTTCTTTTGGCCCTTTGGGCTTCTGTGTGAAGGGTACAACACCTTGTAAATATTTCTTATCTTATCAAAAACATAGAAATGACCAATATAAATTCAATTTGCATTGACTTAATATGTTACGACATTTATCAAATCTTTGTTACATATACACCATCAAATATGGTAAATAAAAACTTGAAATGGTAAGAAACATATCATATTTTTCTATTTAAAATCTTTCAAAATGTTTACAACCAATTAAGCGGTCATACAATTCCAGACATTTGCCGGTACAATTGTCATTTTGCATGTTTTGAGTGAAACCTTAATGATGGATTGACTAACAACTATAGAAACCTTAGAAAGATTTGCACTTTTTTTGGGTGAAAACACAAAATGATCAACCCTCTAAATCATTGAGGAACATGAATATATAGGTTTCTAAAATTAGTCATGAGTTATGAAGAAGGAAACATACAAATCTAGAGCCATGTGATTATAACTTTTACTAGTCATGTCCAAATCCACAAGCAACACAACTGAAATTTTTATAAAATTTGTTGAAAAACTGTTTGCAACAGTGCTAAAATCATCATTCTTATAAATATGAATCATTTCATTAAATTTGGCATGGTCATGACACCAATTTGGAATAAACCCATGCAATCCAAGTGAAAATAAGTTATTTTGGTAAGCACATGTTTAAAACGAGCTAAAATGGAAACCCTAACCACTTTTCTATAAACTGCTATTGAAACCACTTGAATCATGTGCCAAAACCATGCTCAAAATTCCTTAGGTGATGAATGAATATGGCATTGTCCATTTTCAATACTTTTTTTGTCATCTTAGGTTTTTTCTAGGGACCACATGGCCATCCAAGCTATTTTGGTGAGTCAAGGAAAATTGATAAAAAACAATTAGGACTTGTTGGACCTCAAAGTTCAAGAGGAACTTTTGCAAAAAAATTGTGGTTGGAAATGTCAAACTTTAGAGGTTGGAGATGACAAATGCTTCATACCATTGGGGGATAGAATAGGAGGGAGGTCCAAACAAGAGAGTTTCCCTATTAATATTTGATCTCACTTTACTCCAATTTTCACTCATTAGGCATTAGGAAATTATATATCATTGTGAAAACTTAGTTCCTATCTCCACCCCAAGAAAACTTTGTTCTTCTCTCCACTCCAAAAAGAAAATAGGAGGTACAATGTCTAGGTGAGAAAGTAGCAAAGTTATCATTACAAATCTAAAGCTATGGAGTCTCCCTTGTTTCAATGAGTTGTGTTATCATCATGATTTTCCTTCCCTATTGCCATTGTCACATCCTATCCCTCTCAACCCCCTTATCCCAATCCATAGAAACCCTTATCAAACCATCCAAATCTAAAAGCCTCGATCATTGAAATCCTTGTTAAATATGAAGTCTACCACTTTATTTCTTGTCCTTTGTGACCACCATTTTTATCTTTTTATCCTCCATTAATGTCACACAACACTTCATCTTAAATATTTCCCTTAATGCCTATTGTTTACACATCTTTGCACACAGCACATTCACCTTTAGGGTAGTATATGGAAATAAGACAAAATGGAGTCAAAAGTGGCCACCTTTTCTTTGTGAAATCAACTAAGACTAATCTTTGAGGAGTAATTCACAATACTCATGCTCAAAATTTTAATGCTATAAGAACAAGATTACTATTGCTCAAAATCTTGTTTCTAAACTACTAATTAAATAAATATGGCGGAGGTTAAGAGAGTCAAATAGGGGGAGCATACAAAGTGCTCTTATTTTTTTAGAAAAATATAACATAACATCAAGTATGCTCCACTTAAAATGTTATTTTTTAAGTATTTCATAAACTTCTTCAATGAACAACTAGTTGACATTCATAATTTAGCTAATATTTCACATAAAAAAATTGGCCCCTTCCCTATTCTCAAACCTCCCCTATCATGGTTTGCATATAAGATATGATAAAAAATGAATTCTTTTTTTTTAATCTTTTTTGGGGTTTGTTCTACAAATTCAAAATTTTATGTCTTTCTCTTTCTAATTTACATAATTGGGTTTAAGAATCTTGGAATCCTCTCATTGCTAGTAAGATCAAGTTATAGCCTTGTGCTATGGATTTATTCATAGAAACTTTTGATTCTTTAAAGGATCGGGATTCGGTGCTTGACAATATTATATGGATTTGGAGAGAGCACTATCTCTTAATCAAGCCTTGGTCTTTCTCCTTCAGCCCCCTCTTGAAACCTCTCAATATTAGACCAATTCAGGTTGGGCTACCAAATCTTCCTCTCTAGTTCTAGGAAAAATCCTACTATGAGGCCATTGACAATGCAATTGGTCACCCCTTGGAGGTTGAATCTACTAATTCTTTCATGGGTCACTCTATATAAGCCCATATTTTGGTGGACATTGATATATACAAGGCATTTGATGGGGATATTACTTTGATTGTGGGGGATAGGCCTTAACCTCAATTTCTTTATTATAAGGGTCTTCCCTATAGATGTATATGATATTTTACCATCAATCACTTGGCCTTTAATTGTCCACTCTCTCAACACAAGGGTACATCTATGTGGTGAAATAATTCTCACAATGATCACTTGATTATTAATGCTTTTGACTCTTTAGTTGATGGGTCCTCTAAGAATGGCGAATCTTCTCAAGATGTTGGGCTATCTCTTCCCATTCACCTTGCAAATCTTGAGTGGGTTTCTTAGGTGGTTAGCATGAATTTGGACAGTCTTTCTCCTTTGAATCTTATTGGTGAGTCCCTCCAAACTCCTATTTTTATGCCTTGCATAACCACCCCATCTTTTGCCTTGGTCAAAATGGGTCCCCCTTTTTTTTCTTCTATCCTTGGTTGCTTTTTCAACAAAGTTTGGAGTTTCTTTTCTCCAACACTTTGTTTTTCTTTTTGTTGTTTTTCCAGAACTGGAACCGGAACCGGAACGGAATTAGGTTTAAAAATGTTTTAAGGATTCCATTCCAATCCCGATCCTGGTTGTCTTTTCATTAGTATTTTTGGTTTGTCTTTGCCGGAGCTGGAGTGGATGTTAAGTCCGAGGTTTATTCATAAGTCTCAAATTTTTTCCCATTTCGCCTTCGCCTCCGCCTTTTGGTTTGTTCATTTGGACTTAAGATCGGTGATGGGTTTTCTTGTTTCAGTCTTCATGTTTTTATTAGCTTTTTCTTCTTTGTTGGCAGAACCAAAACCGAAACCAGAACCAAACTCGAAACTTGGACAAAGTTTCTGAATCAACTTCCATTCCCGTTCTGATCCCGCCGTTTTGTTTTGTTGTTTGACTTTACTTTAGTTGCATGACAGTAATGTGTGAGTTCCCTCTATGGTTCCAAATCCGATCTGCTGCATTTATGGCATTAATTATAGGTGCCATGCATGTATGAAGCTGCATTTTTAACCTTAATTAGCGATTAATTGGATGTTATCATCACTGTTTAAAGATTAAGGATGAACTAGAGCTGTGGTGGAGCATTTGAGCGTGTGATTCAATCGAAAGTGAGATAGTTGCATGTGGATTCACATCAAAGGGCTAGCCTATTGGATTGCGTTTGGAGGTAGGGTTTCTGTTCTTCGTTTCGTTTGTTTGCATTTTGTTTTGTTCGGTCGCTTGTGATTCACATGGATTCATGACTCTTGGTTTTCTTTCGAGTTCATGTTGTTCATTTTGTTCATGTTCTCTTTTGTTTTGTCTTATTTTTAAGTATTTGGCTTTTTGTTTGTTTGTTTGTTTCTGTCACAGTCATTTTCACGTATTTGTCATGACCGTCCCATGATGCCCTAGGTTTTTAGATATATGAATCATCTACTACATTTCATTTATAGGTTTCGTTGATTTGTGGTTTTTCTTAAGGGTCCTTCGGCGTAATCGACTTGATTAGTTTCGAATAGGGTTAAGTTTGTGCCTTAATTATTTTAAGTCGAAGGGTTTATAAATTAGGGTTTTTTTGCGTTTTCTGTTTAAGTTAGAAAATGATGCCCTAGTTACTGCGGTTTCCTCTCTATCATATGGGGATTGTCTCGTACATTTGTTTTTGAGCCCCCTCGGTTTGTCATGACCTAGTCTTTAGGTTATGATATCATCCGATATCCTGTTGAAGTTGCCAATGACGTCATAATTGTTTTAAGCGGAATCATAATCATAATTGTTTTTGATCTTAAACCTTGATTTGTAGTAAGTATCGGTTACCATTTTCATTCCGTCTCTAATCCTGCTTCCAATAAGAAACGAGCTTTCAAAATGTTGTTAACACGGGTGGAACCGGAACCGGAGTCGGACATAAATTTGAAATTTCTTCATGGTACCAAATCGGTTTCCATTCTGATTCTAATTCCGGTTGCCATCTCGATTCTGACTCCAATCCTGCCGTATGGTTTATTGCAAACTCAATGCCTATTCTGGTCCCAACCCCGACAATGTTTTTAAAGGATAATTTTAAGGACGTCTTCTACCTGGTTCTGCCTTTGGTATGTATGGAAGGGTAAGATCTCTAATCATGTTTTTGTTATACTTCTTATAGATCTAATTTGGGGTTTTTATTGTAGGAAACTAAAAGATGTCAGGAGCATCAAGAGAGGCTTCTCAGAGGAGTTAGCTTACAGAAACTTCAAAGGCAACAACTAAGCTTAAAAAGGTTAAACCTGAACAACTCCCTTATACCTTGAGGTATAATCATAGGGGTCTTGTTGTCACTGCTAGCAAGGTGGAGTCTAATTGGGTTGATATAACTGACACAAATCTGGGTCCGTTTAATTATGAGGAGTTGTTCTCAAAGACATTTGCTGAAGAGGTGACAGAGAGAACTCAAAGGATAGTTGTCTGGTTTGGCTCACATTACTGTCTTTCCTCTATCAATCCAATGTCGTGAGCTAATAATGATAGCAGTTGGAGCTTATAATCCGGCCACTAGACAATGTGTTAATTCACAAGGCAATATTATGATAGATTTGACTCCCCAAATGTTTCAATTTATGTTTAGTGTTCCTAATCCAAAAAAATTTGGACAGCTTAATGAGGCAGAAGCTTTAAAGATATATAGCAATCATAAGGAGAACAACAAGGCTCATTTAAATAAGAAATGGTTAAGAACTGAGAAGAAGTCTCTAACAAATCTTTCAGATCAGCCAAAAAGGGCAGAGTTCTACAAAGAAGTTGGAGATATTATAGTGATGTTATCTAGAGTATTCGAAAAGAGAGATGCTTTTCATTTTAAAGAATGGATGTTTCCATTCATTCAAACAATCTTGGATGGAAGGCAACAATTTGATTGGCCTATGATTGTGTCGGAAATCATACATAATCAAATGATAAGAGTGAGGGAAAATAAGAGTTTCTTTGTGACCTCTTATGTCATTTATGCAGTAGCAAGGAGAGGCATCTTTCCAAGGTTAAACAGAGTGGGAGTACTAGGAGAAGCTGATGGGCAAAAGAAAATATGGAATCATTATGACCAACTGTCCTTGCAGATCTCTAAATTTCATTATAGAAGAGTCAATGATGCATTTTTGTATGTAGTTATTAAACAAATTAATGGAGATGTAGGATATAGGCTAAGCCAGGAGGCTATGGCATTCATTACAAAGTGGGGTTATTGGTTTATTCAATATCCCAAATTCACTTATTTCAAGCTGGCTGGGTTTGAGGGTCATCCTCACTTGCTCCCTAGATGCTACAATAACAAAATTGTCTTAATGGATTTTGTTTACCAAGCTTTGAGGGTTAATGCAAAGTTTGGAATAAAGCATAAAATAGGTTGTCACAAATTCCCCATGCAATTGGGTGAGTACAACTGCCCACACCTTATGGGAGCTAAGGTTGTTTGTAAAGAGTTAATATATTTGAAGTTGCGCCTATATACTGCTAGGAAGCATTTTGATCCAAAGAAAAAGATGAATGCCTTGCTTGCTTCAGTCTTTGATAAACATTTCAACCTACTGGAAGACTTTTGGAGTGATCTCCAAGATGAATATGACCTCAGGAAGAGAAATTATGAGAGGTTGCCTATCCCACTTATGGTGGAATTTGGGGTCAAAGTTGACATTCCTGATACACTATCAGATGATGGTGTAATTTTGGATCCTCAATATGAAGCACAAAATATAGGTACTAAGATTTTAGACCTTGTGGATTGGGATGGAGAGGAGACAATGGATATCAAAAAAATAGCAAGACTAGAGTTGGATATGAGTATCCAATGGGTTGTACTTAGAACCAAAGCTCCAGGGGGTCAAACTTCGAAGAAAGGGAGAGGGTATAAGAGAACCAAGAGGAAAATGCCTCCCAAAGAACCTTTAGAGTTCTTTCCCCTTGACATAGAGGAATTTTAGCTTGAAGCTCTGGCCCAACAATTGCTCGAGGCACATGAAGGAGAAGTTCCAATGGGATCGATTCCCTCAACATCAGTTATGGGAGAATCATCTACCCAACTCCCTCCTATAGAGCAGCAAGGTGAAGAAATGCTTAAGGGGTCTCTACATGCTGAAGTAGAGACTTTGAAGGGAAAGGGAGATGAGTTGGAGATTCATGACATAGAAACAAACTCTGATGGTACTTTATCAAATAAGGAGACACAAGAGGAGATGCCTCTGGAGGAAACTGAGCATGTGTTGACACAAGAGGATCAGTGGGCATTATTTGAAGAGGCTAAGAAAGCATTACATGCACAGGCACATGCTGAAGCTGTGGAAAAGCAAAAAGAAATAGATGCAAAGGCACAAGCTGATGCAATACTCCAGCAACAACAATTGGAGGCCAAGTAGAGAGCTGATGAAGTGATCAAGCAGCAATAGAAAAAGGAGCATGAGCTCAAAATAAAGGATGAAAATGACAGATTGGAAATGGTGCAAAAGATACATGAGCTGGAAGAAGAAAAGGCCAAGAAAAGAAGAGAAAGAGAGGCCCTTGAGGCCAAGTTTAAAATGATTGAAGAGGCCTACAAGAGAAGGGAGGAAACAAAATGCCTACAAAAAGAAAACGATGTTGAGGAGTTGGTTAAGCAACAACAAAAGGAGAAAGAAGCATTAGACAAACTTAAGGTCTTGGAAGAGGAAAGAAATAAACTACTTGAAGAGAAGAGGTTGGAGGAAGAGAGATTGAAAAAGGAGCAAGAAGATAAAAGGATACAAGAGCAAAGAGATAGGGAAGAGGCTGAGAAGCTTGCAAAAGAGAATGCATAAAAAGAACAAGAAAATATACACGAGGTTGATTCTCAACCTAGGGTTAATTTACTACAGCCATTATCTGCTACAACTACTACCTCTTCTTCTACAGTAATGGCTACTACTCTGAGTGCTCCTACCTAGTTGAAGCTTGATCTTGAAAAGAAACAAATAGCTCCCCCATAGCCTCTTAATTGGGAAGATATGATGAAGGAGATTGAAAAGGAGAGACCCAAGAAGAGGGCTAGATTTCTTCATTCCACAAGACTAACTGAGGTAGGGGAAATTATTGCAAAATGTGCAATACTAGTAGTGGATAAAGATATGGGACACATGCAGGTTACTGATTACCAACTGGGCACTGTCAATTTAGGAAGGCCTACAAGAAATCAATAGATGAACCTGATTGATGTTGTAGCCTCATCCACCAAGTCAAGGATGATAAAGGACAAACAAAGAAAGGATGAGCTCATAGCTTAGTTGGATCAACTGCATACCTTTTTGAGGGATGTTTCCGCTCCTAGATCACAACAAATTGCTGCTTTAGAGACACCAATTTTTCTCAGCAAAAGGGAGGTTGATGATTTGGTGAAAATAAAGAATAAGGTTGGGATGATGGATAGATGGACAAATAAACTTAACCAGGAGGTAGGAGAGGTGCTAGTAAGCAGTTTTGAGATCCACAAGGCAGCATTAGAATAAATAGAAGAAATGAATCACCATACTAAAACATTGGAAAAGTAGGAGGAAGAATATGGGGGATATGTCCAGAAGATAAAAGATATCAATAAATTGCCAAAGTCAACTCTTCTTGAGTAGTCAATCTTTGAGGAAGACAATGCAGACTTCTTGGAAAAAGCCTCTAGCATAATCCGGTTCAAATCTGATTTTATATAGAAGCATAGGAATGAAATCCAAGATGATTTTAAGGATTTGAATGAACAACTTGATGAATTAGGAGCTGTTCTAGTTAATGTTGATATACCAGTTAAAGAGGGCTTGCCTCTAAGTCAATTAAAAGAGAAATGGGACAATAGATTTCAAGAGGTTATGCAAAAAGAGGATGATGGAGAGGATCTATTATTAGATAGATTGATGGATGTTAGGGAAGGAGTGAAAGCTGCAAGAAAGGAGTTTGATAAATTGAAAGACATGAAGGGGTTTGCCTCTATAGAACTGAAGAGAATTAAATTTTAGGACAGATGGATTGATGGTCCGGATATAGATATTCTTCAACAGGTCTTCTCCAGTTATAATGAATACATTCTGGAGCAAACTACACAAGAGTGAGTTGGCAGTCTATTTTGGGCGCATGACTTTCCCTCCCTTCTTTCTTTCTTATTTCATAGGGCAATCAACGTTGGAACTGAAGATCAACTTGTCTAAGTTTTTGAGGAGTTTTCAATTCCTTGATTGGTGGATGTCAATTTTGATTGAGAGGAATTTATGCTTTGCATGCCTATATGTATTTTTGGGTGCCATATTGTAAAGGTCGGCTAATAAGAGTAGAATTAGCCACCTGATAGTAGCAGATAGGAATTTCATAGCTTTTAAAAGGATACTTTGTTTTAAGTTCAATTAAATTTAGATGCACTTTTATACAGTGTTATGTTGGAATTGATTTTATTGGATGAGGTTAATGAATCATAATCTGTATGTATGCCAGTGAGTTTGCTGACGCATAAATGTTTCTTATTTGATGAAAATCAATAGAAGGAACCAGATTTCAAAGATTATTTCATTAAATTGTCTATGGATGGAATTGTTACATGTTTGTTGATCTATGTTATTATCAACGATTGAAGATTTTTATTCTTTTTATATCTTAAAAGTATTGTGTTGAGTAATTGTGATGGTTAAACTAAGCACTGTAAATGTATGCAATAGTATGGATTGTTCTGTAAATTGTATCATGTTATGGTTTTCTTGATCTTTTAAAGGAGCATTCATTGTTGAAAGCATATGTTTGGATATTAGAGAATTTCATTCATGTTTTATTGATTTATGTC
Organism: Sequoiadendron giganteum; assembly: GCA_007115665.2. Classification (NCBI taxonomy): domain Eukaryota; kingdom Viridiplantae; phylum Streptophyta; class Pinopsida; order Cupressales; family Cupressaceae; genus Sequoiadendron; species Sequoiadendron giganteum. The sequence continues at coordinate 222,753,244 of CM021101.1, forward strand.
TTGACCTATCTTTTTTAATTTATTTAAACCCCCTTTTGCTAAGTATAGATTGATGAATCCGTTGTTGCTTGCATTCCTTATTACTAGCAAAGGCCCCTTAAACATCGTAGTTGCATGGAACAATTGAGTGACACCACACAATTGAGAACTAATTACCGGGACCTTGGGAGTTAGGCTACTATATGTTGTCTTTCTTTTTAAGGAGAAATAGAGTAGAAATATTCTATTTAACGTTGTTTGTGTCATTTTCACCATCAACAGATTTGGCGCTAGAAGGAGGGCCTGAAGGAACAAGCTAGCTCAGATTGGGTCATTCTCATCGGAAAAAAATGGGAGGATTCTCAAATCCTCTACTGACCTTGAACCTTTAAAAAGAACTCCAAACCTCGGTTAGACATAGGCCCCAAGCTCGTAGGATTTTGATCCCACCATTGCCACCATCACTTACTCCACGTGGATTTCAACCAAATCCACGCACGCCACCCCCAGTTCAACCAATACCAGCCCAGTTCGACCAGTGTCACCACCAATTTGGCCTATATCACCACAACCTGCTCAACTGATCCCACCACCACTGATGGCTTACTTTGTGAATAACCCCTCTCCGCTAGAGACTATTCCTGGGGGAATCCATGATCTACCAAAGAATCTAGAAAGGTTTTGCCCCAAGTACATGCATGGAGAATCAAGAAGTGCTGAGGAACATATACAAGCATTCAAGGATGCCTGTACCCGTGCTTCAGTGGATCACCAGGATGTGGGATGTAGATTGTTTCCTTATTGTTTGGGGGACATGGCATACAATTGGTATCTAAATCTGCCCTAGACGTCAATTTTGAGTTGGGCAGATTTAGAAAATGCCTTCATTAATTAGTTTCGAGTCTACGTAGACCCGACCATCTTGTATCATTAGTTGGCTACCATAAGAAAGGAACATCATGAACCATTGCCTTTATTTAACACTAGATTCCAAAGGATGTTCTGCAGGTTACAAGACCCCTACTTAGTGGCTGAAAATATTGCCATTCTGGCATATTTAAGAGCTGTTGATCCCCTTTTTGGATTATTCTTGCAGAGAACCTATGCTTCTAATGATATTGAATCTTTGTCTAAGGTTTATCATCTAGCCATTAAATTGCAGCAACAGATAAGTCTGCAATCAGGAAGTTTAGGAGCAACTCTCCCTCCCATGGGTTACTAGATGCCTAACCCACCATTGTTCAATACGATCCCAAGGATTTCTTACTCCCAATATGGACCTATGTCTAAGTTACGAGCCTCACTGACCATGCCTTTTTTCGCAAATGGCATGCAAGATTCTTCCCAACAATCTCAAAACCACCAGCAGCAAGGGGGAGGGTCAACTCATATTCATTTCCCATCTATAGGGAAGAATGTGAAAAATGAACAAACTATTCAATTAACCAATGAGGTGGAGACTCTGAAAAAGAATCTATCTCAAATGTCCAATGCCATGACGCAACTTAGACATAACCCCCCTCAGAACCAAAACCGGAATTTTTAGAATCAGGGAGGTTATAACAACCAGGGTAGTTACTCCAATCAGAATGCAAACCAAAACACCAATATGAACTTCCAGAACCAAAGCTCATGGGGGTGAAACTTTGAAGAAAGGGAGAGGGTATAAGAGAACCAAGAGGAAAATGCCTCCCAAAGAACCTTTAGAGTTCTCCCCCCCTAACATACAAGAGTTTGAGCTTGAAGCTCTGACCTAAGAATTGCTCGAGGCACATGAAGGAGAAGTTCCAATGGGATTGATGCCCTCAACATCAATTATGGGAGAATCATCTACCCAACTCCCTCCTACAGAGCAACAAGGTGAAGAAATGCTTAAGGGAACTCTACATGCTGAAGCAGAGATTTTGAAGGAAAAGGGAGTGGAGTTGGAGATTCATGACATAGAAACAGACTCTGATGGTACTTTATCAGATAAGGAGACACAAGAGGAGATGTCTCTGGAGGAAACTGAGCATGTGTTGACAAAAGAGGATCAGTGGGCATTATTTGAAGAGGCTAAGAAAGCCTCACATGCACAGAAACATGCTGAAGCTGTGGCAAAGAAGAAAGAAATAGATGCAAAGGCACAAGCTGATGTAGTACTCCAACTACAACAGTTGAAGGCCAAGAAGAGAGATGATGAAGTGATCAAGCAACATTAGCAAAAGAAGCATGAGATCAGAATAAAGGAATAAAATGATAGATTGGAAATGGTGCAAAAGATACATGAGCTGGAAGAAGAAAAGGCCAAGAAAAGAAGAGAAAGAGAGGACCTTGAGGCCAAGTTTAAAATGATTGAAGAGGCCTACAAGAGAAGGGAGGAAACAAAACGCCTACAAAAGGAAAAGGATGTTGAGGAGCTGGTTAAGCAATAACAAAAGGAGAAAGAAGTATCAGACAAACTCAAGGTCTTGGAAGAGGAAAGAAATAAACTACTTGAAGAGAAGAGGTTGGAGGAAGAGAGATTGAAAAAGGAGCAAGAAGATAAAAGGATACAAGAGCAAAGAGATAGAGAAGAGGCTGAGAAGCTTGCAAAGGAGAATGCAAAAAAAGAACCACAAAATGTATAGGAGGTTGATTCTCAACCTAGGGTTAATTTACTACAGCCATTATCTACTACAACTGCTACATCTTCTTCTATAGTAATGGCTACTACTCTGAGTGCTCCTACCTGGTTGAAGCTTGATCTTGGAAAAAAACAAATAGTTCCCCCATAACCTCTTAATTGGGAAGATATGTTGAAGGAGATTGAAAAGGAGAGACCCAAGAAGAGGGCTAGAATTATTCATTCCACAAGACTAACTAAGGTAGGGGAAATTATTGCAGAATGTGCAATACCAGTAGTGGATAAAGATATGAGAGACATGCATGTTACTGATTACCAACTGGGCACTATCAATTTAGGAAGGCCTACAAGAAATCAACAGATGACCCTGATTGATGTTGTAGCCTCATCCACCAAGTCAAGGATGATGAAGGACAAACAAAGAAAGGATGGGCTCAAAGCTCAGTTGGATCAGCTGCATATCTTTGTGAGGGATGTTTCTGCTCCTAGATCACAACAAATTGCTGCCTTCGAGGCACCAGTTTTTCTCAACAAAAGAGAGGTTGATGATCTGGTGCAAATAAAGAATAAGGTTGGGATGATGGACAGATGGACAAATAAACTTAACCAGGAGGTATGAGAGGTGTTAGTAAGCAGTTTTGAGATCCACAAGACATCATTAGACTTAATAGAAGAATTGAATCACCATACTAAAATGTTAGAAAAGTAGGAGGAAGAATATGGGGGATATGTCCAGAAGATAAAAGATATCAATAAATTGCCAAAGTCAACTCTTCTTGAGTAGTCAATCCTTGAGGAAGACAATGCAAACTTCTTGGAAAAAGCCTCTAGCATAATCCGGTTCAGATATGATTTTATATAGAAGCATAGGAATGAAATCCAAGATGCTAGTAAGGATTTGAATGAACAATTTGATGAACTAGAAGCTGTTGTAGCTGTTCTAGTTAATGTTGATATACCGGTTAAAGAGGGCTTGCCTCTAAGTCAATTAAAAGAGAAATGGGACAATAGATTTCAAGAGGTTATGCAAAAAGAGGATGATGGAGAGGATCTATTATTAGATAAATTGATGGATGTCAGGGAAGGAGTAAAGGCTGCAAGAAAGGAGTTTACTAAATTGAAAGACATGAAGGGGTTTGCATCCGCAGAACTAAAGAGAATTAAATTTGAGGACAATTGGATTGATGGGCCAGATATAGATAGTCTTCTATAGGTCTTCTCCAATTATGATGAATACATTCTGGAGAAAACTACACAAGAGTGAGTTGGCAGTCTATTTTGGGCGCATGAATTTCCCTCCCTTCTTTCTTTCCTATTTCACAGGGCAATCAACGTTGGAACTAGAGATCAGCTAGTCTAAGTTTCTGAGGAGTTTTCAATTCCTTGATTAGTGGATGTCAATTTTGATTGAGAGGAATTTATGCTTTGCATGCCTATATGTATTTTGGGTGCCATATTGTAAAGGTCAGCTAATAAGAGTAGAATTAGCCACCTGATAGTAGCAGATAGGAATTTCATAGCTTTTAAAAGGATACTCTGTTTTAAGTTCAGTTAAATTTAGATACACTGTTATACAATGTTATGTTGGAATTGAGTTTATTGGATGAGGTTAATGAATCATAATCTGTATGTATGCCAGTGGGTTTGTTGAAGCATAATTTTTTCTTATTTGATGAAAATCAATAGAAGGAACCAGATTTCAAAGATTATTTCATTAAATTGTCTATGGATGGAATTGTTACATGTCTGTTGATCTATGTTATTAGCAACGAATGAAGATTTTTATTCTTTTTATATCTTAAAAGTATTGTGATGAGTAATTGTGATGGTTAAACTAAGCACTGTAAATGTATGCAATAGTATGGATTGTTCTGTAAATTGCATCATGTTATGGTTTTCTTGATCTATTGAAGGAGCATTCATTGTTGAAAGCATATGTCTGGATATTAGAGAATTTCATTCATGTTTTACTGATTTATGCCTTGACCTATCTTTTTTTGTTTATTTAAACCCCCTTTCATTAAGTATAGATTGATGAATCCGTTGTTGCTTGCATTCATTATTAACAACAAAGGCCCCTTGAACATTACAGTTGCATGGACCAATTGAGTGACACCAAACAGTTGAGAACCAACTACCAGGACCTTGAGAGTTAGGCTACTATATGTTGTCTTTCGTTTTCAGGAGAAATAGAGTAGAAATATTTTGTTTAACATTGTTTGTGTCATTTTCACCATCAACACTATTCTTGTTGTTTAGTTGTTGGCCTCTCCTACAAGATATTCCCCTATTCACGTTGCACCCATGGATGGGCCCTCTAAGGAGACATCCCCCTCTCTAAGGTTGTGAACTTAGAAGATAACAAAAACTATTTAATAGAGGAAGAAATGTCTTCCCAAATCTATCTCTTAATCACACACTATAGTTAAGTGTGTGAGTTTGAATAGAATTGGATATGGAATTCCTTAGGCTGGATCCTTGGATACTATCTTGTGCTTGGCAACTTGGTTGTAGTTGTATTATGTATAGGGTTTATTGTCCCTTCAAAACCAACTTATCTTAATAAAAACATTACATTATTTTGTTTTTGTTTTTAATGATTATAGTATTTTTTACTAATTGTCAAAGTGGTCACATATTGAACAAATAAAAAATTGAGCATGCTTCCCCTTAAATTTTGAGAAAACTAATTAAAATATTTTTTCGAATGTGTATATAATTGAGTCTAGAATATAATTTATTTATTTATTTCAAATATCGACAAGAAGATAAAATGACACCAAAAAGGTATGCATAATGTTTTGGTGAAAATTGAAGACACTTGAAAAGGTAATTGAAGAACAAAACATTGATGTATTTGAACTATATAAAAAATTACATTATTAAAAAGATAAAAGAGAGCTAGATGCATGGGATTTTTCAAACAATATCTTCAAATGTGCAAACTTGATGGAGAGTGTGCTCGATATTTGGCCAGTTTTAATATTTGATTAAAAACACATATTTGAGCACCTTACATGTAGGTCCAACCTTTTGGCTTGAATATCCAACACAAGACCAAGCCTAAGGTTGCAATTCTAAAAGCAACTTCAAATGAAATATATGTGCATTATAACATGCATGTGTTATAATAACATATAGGTGAATAAAGGAAATATATCACATTCTCACTAAGATGATGTTGGTTGAATATCAAAGGACTTAACACCAAAGGAAATCAGGGAAATAGAAGAACTATAGGTGGTTGATGAACGATATGTTAATAAACTACAAGTGAATGAAGGAAATGTGTCACATTCCCCCTAGGATGATATTGATTTAACATAAAAGGAGGATTTAATCAAAGAGATACAATTGAGTCCTCTAGTTCAAGAAGACATGATAAGAAAAGAAGGATCAATGGAAGAAAAGAATGAGATTATTTTTTAGGGCTCGGATAAGGAATAACCTTTATTCAATAAAGATAAAACAATTAATAAGAGGAAAACCCACCTTGCTCCCCCCTTGGAGGGGATAAAGAATAAGGAAAATATATTGCATACCGAGTCTAGAATGTAGACTAAAAACAGAAAATCAATGGATTGTGATGCAAACCCTAAAATTATAGAAGATTATTAGTGAAAGATTGAAGGGAAAGGGATGTTAAAAATGGTCTAGCTAATGGAAACTAATAGAGTATTATGGTCATGTGTTTGATGAAAAACCCCAAACTTAAAATATGAATATTTCTCATGAAATATGAGAGGGCTAAATAATCCACATAAATATGACCTTATAAATAACCTTGTTTGCCAATATAAACTAGACTTATTTCTTAACCAAGAGAATACAATTCTTAAGACTACTCAATTTTTTCTTTTTTAAAGATGGTAGATGTCTTAGGTCTGATGTTGATGGAGCCTCTAGATGTATTGCCATTTTTTGGAACTTGGACTTGTTGGATGGTACTAGATGATGGTGATGATCTTAAGCACACTACCGTTGTCTTTTATAACAAAAGAGAAAGTTTCTTGTCGACCCCTTCTTATATATATGCCCCTAATACAAGAAGTGTGAGGAAGAAAATTTTGATTAGTAGAAGGGTATATTCTAATGTCAAATGGTATGTTATGATACATTCAATGCTCATTCAAAAAATAATGAGAAGAAAGGAGAATCTCTGATATCCTCAAATAGTAGAGATGATTTAGTTGATTTTATTCATGGCATTTATTTGGCATATTTAGAATTGGAAGAAGGGAACTTCTCCTAGTTAAATTGATAGGTTAGTCATTCTCTCATCTAGATAAGACAAGACTGAACCTTAATTTACCCTAACTAGTTTTCCTTTTATTGTTTCTCTTTATTTGCCCTTATTAGGATTGGCTCATCTCACTCCCTTATCATGTTTTATATGGAGAAGTTGGGAAAGAGAAAAGGATTTACCTTTAGATTTAAGGAAATTTGAACTCATCACTCATATCTTGGAAATAAAATCAAGGAATGGTGGAACATCAATAAAGAGGCTTCTTCAATGTACATGATAGCCAAACAACTTAACAATATGAAGAATAATATTAATGTTCCATTGGATATATATTTAATAAAAAATATGAAGTTAAATTATATTTGGTTAGGGTTCAAGAAGAAATCCAATTCAAAGGTGTGAAACAAGATCTTATGTTAAAGAGAAGGAGATGTTGATATAGTTGCATTATCGCATATCTAAGGAGGATTACTTTTGGAAGCAATGTTCTAAAGAAATTTGGCTTAAGCAATAAAATTGAAACTCCAAATTATTTCACTTAACATATCTCAAGAATAGAGATTCTAGTAGAATTAATTATATTTGAATTGATGGCATCCCTAATTTTTTAAAAAATGAGATAAGAATTAAAGCTACATGATTTTTGTCTATCTTTCTATTTGATAAAAAGCCAGACCACGAGAGCCTTAAAGCATTTTTCAGAGGTGAGGAGACCCCAGTTAGGAACCAGGTGGGGTTTGAAAGGGAAGAGCTTCCTAAGCCGTGGGACCTAGTGTGCATGGCGTTGATGAAGTATGTAACGCTGGAAGGTAGATATAAAACTTGTTTCTTTTATCATTTCCCTCTGTTAAACCACCTTAGGCATAAAATGCTGCTTAGTTTCCCGTTTTTCCTTCTAATGGACCTGGAAAGTTCTGTTGACAAGTGTAAAGAATCGACCAGCTGAAATCCTTGTGATCTCCTGCCACTCCCACTCCATCAGGGACTAATCCTTCATCTGTATCACTTTCATCTTGCCCTCTTCCCGCCTAAAACCATCATCGTTGTCCGCGTTGAGAACATTGAACCCCTATCTACGGTACATATCTCCCTGACTGAATCCAAGAGTCCTCCTTGTTGACAATGTGGGGAATGCCAAAACCAAAATTTCCACCAAAAAACTTAAGGGTGGGTTGGGAAAGGCCCATGCCAGTGCGACGGAAGGGCTCTGTGAGCTAAAAGCCACTCAGGTTGACATGACTATTAATGTCACTATGTCGAAAAAAGGTAAGGAGAAATGCATGCAGACTGTGACTGTTAAAGATGGCAAGGGTAAGAATGTGGTTAGGAAACATTCCAGAGGGGATATGGTTGTGGGGAACACGAAGATGACTGGAGGGGAAAGTGTTAGGAGGAGATCTGGGAGGTTGGACAAGAACAACAAGAAGAGGTTAATCATTGAGGATTCAGAGGAGGAGCCGACAGACAACAAGGGTTACAAGGAAGAAGAGTCTGAAGATGTGGAAGAAGATATTGTGGAGAGTCCCCAGCTTACTCCAATGGAATACAAGCTTCCTTTTGATGGCTCTGGCTCACACTCTCCGTAGCCACTGGTGGATGAGCCTGGTGAGGTTCAGGGTGCTACGGATGTTGGGGTGGATTCGAGCAAGGTGGCGAAGAGATTGGACACTCCAGACAAAATATTTCGGGGGCTAACCCGCTTCACCATGAAATTGGGTCACTTTGTTATGAGCACTCTGTCTAATGCCATAAAAGAGGAACTGGAGGGGAACAATAGCGAGGAAAACAAAGAATGGGTGGGAGACGAGGTGATGGACCTCCTAATTAAAAATTGGGACAATGCCAGTTAGTTGCTCCTGGTGCCTGTCTGTTGGCTGTTTCTCGGCTATTGCTGTGTTGCCTTTGGGATGTTTCTGTTTTTTCCTCTTTATGTTAGTTGTTTAAGTCTTGTTCCTTTTTGGCCCTAGTGGCTCGTTGTGTGGGGTACAACGCCCTGTAAATGTTGTTTAACTTTTCAAAAACAATGTCATTGATTTGTTAACTCAATAATCCTTGAGGAGATTCTAAGATTGATGATGAGCATGATATTAGAGAGATTAATAAGCCTATTATGGAGGAATAGCCCAGAGTTTCCACCTTATCCTTTGAAGGTAACAATACTCCTAGCCTAGATGTCTTCCCAAACTTTTTCTTCTTGATATATTGGGACATTGTTAGTAATAATATTATTGTTTCCTCCAGGGAGTTCTTTGGTAGTGAAAGGGTGTTAAAGGAATTGAATTCTATATTTATTATTTTTATCCTCATAAAGGTGGATGCAAATTCCTTTTCTAACTTTAGACCTATCAACCTTTGGAACTCTATATATAAGATTTTTTCCAAAATTGTGACCTTGAGGCTACAACATTTTTTTCTTAAACTAATTTTAATTCAATAGAGTAAAATAATGTTAAGTAAAGAAATTTTTTCAGATGTGTATTGGAGAGAAGCGGTTCAAAGAAAAATTTGCATTCTAAACAGAGCTCAAATCAAACCAAAGATTTCCAAAACATCATATGAACTGTGGAAAGGAAGACCAACTTCAGTCAGACATTTCAAAATATTTAGAAGTAAATGCTAGATCAAAAGGGATGAACATTTTGGTAAGTTTGATTCTAGATTTGATGAAGGTATTTTTCTTGGTTATTCTATGACAACCAACACATATAGATATTATAAAAAGAGGTTGAAAAGGATTGTTAAAAGTGTCAATGCTACTTTTGATGAATCAATACAATCTATTGAGACTCTAGATGAAGAAGATAATGAAGAGTTATTTGCAATAGTGAAGAAGACTCAAAGAATGATTTAGAGAATACAATTACAAAGACTTTGGCTAGGTATGTTTAGAAGAACCATTCTGAAGATCAAATCATAGGAGACAAAAACAGTGGAGTTTCAACTTGGAGAAGAATTGAAAAAGCAAATGAATAGGTACACTTTGCCTTATTATCAAAAATTATCCAAGTTCTAATGTAGAGGAAAGAAAAGAAAAATGTTGATTAGATGTGATGGATGAAGAATTAACTTAGATTAAGAAAAACGAAACTTGGGAGTTGGTTTCACACTAAAGAAAAAACTATCATTGAAACAAAATGGGTCTTTAGAAATAAGTCGAATTAAGATGGAAAAGTGATCCGAAAGAAATCCAAACTTGTATATAAAGAATATGCTCAAATTGAGGGAATTTATTTTGAGGAAGCACCTGCTCGGGTAGCAAGGTTAGAAGTAATTAGAATGTTTTTGGCTTTATCAACATTCCAAGAGTTTCAAGGTATATCAGATGGATGCCAAATATGCATTTATGAATGGAGAGTTAGAAGAGGAAGTATACATTGAACAATTGGAAGGAATCCAATGTTCAAATAAATTGTACTTTGTGTAAAGACAAAAGAAGGCTCTTTATGGACTCAAAAAGACTCCTAGAGCATGGTATTCCATATTAGATAGATATTTGCAACAATAAGGTTTTAGGAGAGCGAAAGTGGAGACAACTTATACATAAAAATAAAAGATGATCAACTACTGATTGTTGTTTATGTTGATGACATTATCTTTGGAGGTAGTACTGATGCTATGTGCAAAGGGTTCTAGGATGCTATGCATAAAGAATTTGAAATTTTTATGTTTGGTGTGTTGTCCATTTTTTTGGTTTATAGATCTCTCAATCAGATAAAGGTATATTCATTTCTTAGAACAATTACATAAAAGAGATGTTGAGAAAGTTTAAGATAAAATAATATGAATCAGTGAGTACACCTATGGCTATTTACAAATGAGGCAAAGAATGGAAAAAGAAAGAGAGAAAAACACAAAGATAAATAGTGAACAAAGAGAAGTAATATCAAGGGAGTGATAAAGAAAAAGAGAGGTACATAAACAACGAATGAGATAAATAGAATAAAAAATATAATTTAAACATAAAGTAAGAGACAACAAATAAGGGGAAAATGATAAAATAAAAATATAAGGAAATTAAAAAGGTATTAAGAGTGAAAGAAAATAAAATAAAAAGGAAAGCAAACAATTGAACCAAGGAAAGAAGTAATTTTAAAAAATGAGAGGAAAATTAAAAACACTAGAGAAATCAAAGAAAAAAAGAGATGAAAAATAGAAAGATAGTTAGATGGAGAAAGACATAAAAACACAAAGAAAGAGGGAAAAATAATACAAAGAAAGAAAGTACAAATAATTATAATTTTATAATTATATATTTATAAAAATAATTTATTTATATTATATAGATGATAACATATTACATTATATTATAATACATAAAATAATTTATACATAATATTATATTATATTATGATATAAATCTATCTATATAAAATTTATTAATTAAATATATAAATTATTGTTAATTATATTTATATATTTATATCATTTTATATTATATATTATTTTATATACATTTATATTACAAACATATATTTGTAGCAATATATATTATAATATAAATATATTATCAACCTGACCCAACATCTAACCTGCCTTACCTTGGTCTTACATTTTGCCAAGTTGGGTTTGGGAATGGGTGTCATATTGGGATGAGAGACACACAAAAGAAGAGACACACAAACCCCTTTCAAAGACGATAAAAAAGTATGAACTTCTCTTCTTTTTTGTTGTATCCTTGTGACCCAACCCAATGCTTAACCTGCCTTACCTTGGTCTTACATTTTGCCAAGTTGGTGTCGAGAATAGGTGTCATGTTGAGGTGGGAGACACACAAACCCTTTTCAAGGATGATAAAAATGTATGGACTTATCTTTACTCGTTTAGTTGACTCAAGGGCATCCCTATGACCCAACCCAACACCTGACCCACCATACCTTGGTCTTACATTTTGTCAAGTTGGGTCGGGAATGGGTGTCATGTTGGGGTGAGACACATAAAAGAAGAGACACACAAAAGAAGAGATACACAAACCCCTTTCAAAAACAACAAAAATGTATGGACTTCTTGTTCTTTCTTTTTTGTTGACTCTATGGTATCCTTGTGACCTAGCTAAACGCCTAACTCGCCTTACCTTGGTCTTACATTTTGCCAAGTTGGGGTCGAAAATGGGTGTCAAGTTGGGGTGAGAGACACACAAACCCCTTTCAAAAATGATAAAAATGTATGGACTTCTCTTTCTTATTTTTTTGTTGACTCAAGGGTATCCCTGTGACCCAACCTAACACCCTAACCCACCTTACCTTGGTCTTACATTTTGCCAAGTTGAGGTCGGAAATGGGTGCCGTGCTAGGTAAGAGACACAAAAAAAGAAAGACAAACCCCTTTCAAAGACAATAAAAATATGTAGACTTCTCTTTCTTCTTTTGTTTTGTTGACTCAAGGGTATCCCTGCAACTCAACCCAATGCCTAACCCACCTTACCTTGGTCTTACATTTTGCCAAGTTGGGGTCGGGAATGGGTGTCATGATGGGGTGAGAGACACAAAAGAAGAAGAAAAAAGAGGAAAGAAAAAGAAAGACTGATAAAGAAAAGAATGGAAGAAGAGAAAAAGAGTGACAAAAATGACAAAAAGTCAAAAAAAAGGAAGAAAAACAAAGGGAGAAAGATAGAAATAATAAAAAAACTAAAAAAGGGACGAACAATATAAAGAAGGAAAATAAAATTTTGGAAAAATAAAAAATAATGAGAAAAGAATAATGGAAAAGAAAGGAGAGAAAAAAGAAAAAGAAGAAAGGAAGAAGAAAAAAGAGAGAAGGAAAGTGACAAAAAGATAGGAAAATGAAGAAATAAACAAAGAAAAAAAAATAGAAAGAATAAAAGAAAGAGAAACACCAAAAAAGGAATGAAAGGAGAGATAGAAAGATAATCTAGTGTTTTAATTCTAGGGTCCATAATCTAGTATATATGGTCTTGGATCCAAACTCTAATCATCTAACAATCCAAGGTTCAATATTGAAGTTTAAAACTTAGAGGTCTAAGGTTTAAGGCCTAGGTTCTTGGGATGTAATGTCCATGTTCTACTTTTTAAGGTCAAATATCTAGTAGCATAGCCTAAGCACTAGGGTTCGTCCACAATTTTAAGGTAAAGGGTAAATAGTAATATTTCCTGGTCTAGGGTCCACAAGTACACGACATAATCTCTAAGGTTTAGGGTTCAAAAATTAATGGTTTAAGATCTAAGTGTTTAGGCTATAGGATAAATGTCTATCAATCTAAGGTCCACAACCTATGAGGCTCGGGTGTAGATCAAGGTCTATGGGTCAAAAACTTAAATTATAGGGTCTAAGGTCCAACCCATATAGAAAGAGAAAAAATAAATGAAAATAAGAAACAAAAAATAGAAATAACAATGTAGAGAAACATTAAAAAATAATAAAAATATTTAGGCAATGAGAGATAACTAGAATAAAAGAAAATTAAAAGGAAAAAGGATATTCCAAAAGAGAAAGAAAAAAAGGTATAAAGGTAGATGCGAGTGAGAAATATAGTATGCAAAAAAAATGAAAAGAAAAATATAAGATAAATAAAATAAAAAATATATAAACATAAAAAAAATAAAGAATTTTTTGATAAATATGAAATATAGGAATAAAAGAAATAATGAAATTAAGTAAGAAGAGAGAAAGTAAAAACAAAAGGAAATAGCCAATAAATTGGATACAAAGAAAGAAATGAAGGTAAGAAGGAGAGATATTGAGATAAAATAAATAGAATTACATGAGGGAAAAAAAAGTGAGAAAAAAAATATAGAGAAAATAAGGAGAAAAGATAAAAATACAAAAAACAAAAGATCTAAGAAATAGAAATAGATATTAAAAATATAAAGATAAATAAATAAATAATGTGAAAATAATACAAAATCTATTAAAGAAAAAATAAATATAAAAAGAGAAAAATAAATGATGAAACATGGAGGAGAGACAGACACATACAAGGAGATAGAGAAAACATTGAAAAATATAGAAAATTAACATAAATAAAAAGGTTTGAGAGAGAATGAACAACATAGAGATAAATATTTTCAAAAAAGGGGAAAAGTGACAAAGCAAGGAACACAAAACAAATATTGATGAAGAAACATAGAAAGATAAAAAGAGAGATGGAGTGAATAAATACGAGAAAAAAAGTGAGAATCAAATAGAAAAACACTAAGAAAAGGGTCACATAGAAAGAAAGAGATAAGCATAGAAAAATATATAATATGAGACAATAAGTAAACTCGAGCAAATGAAAAATAGATAAAGAATTTGAGAGATAAAAAAAACAAAAATAAAATAATAAAATAATTTAATTGAAAAAAGAATGAAAAAAGTAAGAGAGAAAAAGACAAAGATAAATAGAGAACAAAGAGAGGTAATATTAAAAGAGTGATAAAGAAAAAGAGAGGTACATAGACAACGAATGAAGCAAGAATGGCATGAGAAAGATCCTGGAAAAGTTAAAGGATTATAATTAAACATTCTATACTCATGTCTACAAAACACATAAATGTTGAAATAGTGAGAAAGATTATGTTGAGCTTAAATTTGAATTTGAAATTTACACATTCTATACTCATGTCCACAAAGTACATAATTCACTTGAGTTAATTTACAAATCATATATTCATGTCTACAAAGTACATAATTCATTTGGATCAATCTTACAAATCAAGGATTTAAATTTGGAAGAATGAAAAGAATCAAGGATCAAAACTAATAATTGGAAAAAATGCATATTGCATCAAGTAAGAATTTGATTACATGCTAGTTGTTAGTAAAAATTTCATGACTTACAGTTATTCTTACATAGAAAATAAACAAATCAAATTAATTCAAAACAAGGTATATAATTTTCACCATTACACAAATATATGATTTCAAAAAATTGTACCAATGAATTCCTATATTCAGTGTTTAGAGCTTAAAAAAATACACACAATTGGCTTAATTGTACATAGATTAATGAACAATTAAAAAATTTAAAGGAAGTAACAAGGTGGAATTTTGAAATAAAGTAATTTGAACAATTCAAATTCTCTTGGGGATTGGGAATTATATGCTTGTAATCAAGGTTTAATGGAAACCGCGTTGATGAGAAGTGAGCGTACAAAGAAAGTCAAAGATTTTTTATTTTTTATTTTGTAATTTTGGACTATTTGCTTGGAAGGAAACTTCCTTTTTCTCTATCATAAGTAGATCACTAGAAATCTATAAGTTCTCCACAAAAATTAAATTGCTCAATCAACTTTCCTTTTGGAGTGACACATTTTAGATTAGTTTTTTATTTATTTTGAATGGTATATTCTACTTCTCACTGAACAAAAGACAATGACTACATTTATTCTTTGATTGAAATCTTTTTAAAAGAAATTGGTCTAGTAAAAACAAATACTTTAATGATTACCTTGGTTTAAAGTTCAAAGTCCTTTTGACCATGCTTTTCAAATTTTGTTTCTTGGAAGAATGCCATAATGATTTTATTAGAGCATTTTTCACAGAAAGATGTGCATGTAAGGCCATTGGTATACTTAAATATAGCCCCTCATCAAAAGTGAAAAAGAAAAGAAAAATGGTAATCCAAGGGATTTGGCTATTAGAGAAATGAAGAAACTAAAATGAGATCTAGATTTATAATCCTCCAACTGAGAAAGGAATATATTTGTTCACCCTTACAAAAAATGCTCATTTCATTGGGAGTGGGTCAATATTAAGCCACTCTACCTAACCTTATTTGATCTTAGTTTGCAAATTATATACAGACTTGTATCTACTTAGGAGTTTTACTAGAAAGGAATTATGTCATATTTTGATTATTTTTTCTTACTATTCCACTCAAATTTGTTTCATTTTTCTTGTGTTCTATTTTTTAAAAAAATTATTAGTATATTTTTTATTAAGCATTTCTTATAATAAAGAATCAAAGAAAACCCTTAACAATCCAAAATAAATGTAGATATGCACTTTCACATTACCCTCTTATTAGTTTTCGTTTAGTCTACATTGTCAAGTATTGGATGTTTTCTTGTTAAAACAACACAATACTGCAAATGCATCTCGAATTTTGAAAACACTACAAAAATAAAATAGAAAGCACCAATTTGGACTGTTTATAAGTTATTGGAATCTCCATATCAGACTGGAAAGCATGTTTCCAACTAAGAAAGCATGCAACATCTTCCCAAAACATCTCTAGCCAAAAATGCTTTGTTACTCTAACAAACCCTAAAGGCTAAATGCACATGACACGACCTTCTTGTTATAGAAAGAAAATATATTTAACTTTAGTAGAATATCAAAATTCCAGTTTCTCCTCTTTTACCCAAAAAATAATGTAAGCAAGGACCAAAAGGCAACATTTGAGAATAACTATTAAAATTACTGCGAACATAATAGAATTTCAAAGACAAACATTCTAAAACTAACATTTTAATATCAATGCTTGCATAAAATTACTACTTCAAAAAAACGTGTTCTTATGAGGTTTATACTGATTATATCATCAAGTTATTACATAAGAAATAGACAAAAGGACTATTAATATAAGATGTATGCAGCACATGTTAAAATCTAAAAAGCTTCTGATAGAATGGGCTATTACTACTCATTAGACCCTCTAGAGGCACTGAGGAAGAGATCAAGGTTGTTGCTAGTTGTGGTAACTCCAATGGAAGTTCAACTTTTTAAACTACACATCTCATCGAGCTTCAACATTCATTTGGGAGGGGGGGTTATATACGAAAGGTTTAAAATTAAGCCCTCCAATGACATATTCAATTGAAGAAGTGGCATAGAAAATTTTGGCACTTAGCTATTTGGGCATTGTAATGCCTCATTTCTAGGAATTTTTTTCTTTTTCTTTTCAGTAATGAGCAACCTTTCTATGGCCTCTATCCTATTGTGAAGATAATTGAGATGGATCAAGTAAACCAGATAGTCTTTTGGAGCTTGGACACACTCTTGTAGGGTTTTAATGCATTCATTTTTATGTTGAATGTGAATGAGATTCAAGTGATTTAACTTCCATATTTTGAGCAACATTTAGGATATTTTTACTGATGGAATCTATGGTTTTTAGGTAAATCAGAGAAAGTAAAAATTGATCCTCCAGTAGTTAGCTATGGTTTTTAGGTTTGGATGAGGGTAAGAGTAGTTAGCTTGGAATAGCAAGCAAAGTGACTGGTTCTGGGTTGTTCCAGAAAACCGTTATGTACAGGATTGGGTAAGCTGGGTATCAGAATTTGGCTAGATCAGGGGACTGCAAGAAACTTTTGGATCATATCTAACAATTTGGTTCAAGAGAATATCAAGCAAAATCAAAACTTACGACAACAATTCTACAATTGCAATGCCAAGAAAGTGTTGTACATTTGTCTTGTCTATAGTTTTATTAGATCTAATAAAACCTAGATGCTTAAATTCATGGCACTTACCTCTTTTCCCTGCTGCGTTTCCCTTGGACCTTAACTTCTGGAGCTCTATTCTCTTTCCATGTCAACAGCCACAGAAAAAAGATGAAAAAGTAGAAAGTAGGTTTAAGGATTTCAGCATCGAAAGGGAAATCATCACTAGCCGACTCAGCTTCTTCACATCGCTAGGCTTCAAGGCATTGTTGCTCCCATACATTCAATACTGCGGTCTCTGCCTCTACAGGAGTCGAACAAGCAACATTGGTGCCGTCGTTATTTCAAGACCAGTCGATCTCTACGCCGCCATTAGCAGTCTAAGGATAATGGAGAAGAAAAAGGCTGAAGTATGTAATATTCTTTACTCATCAATCAATGTACAGAGAGTAATTGATCTGCTTGGTTGGCCTTTAAGATGTCATGATCTATTGAAATTCCCATTATTAACCTGTGTTCACAAGATTGTCGAATAAGATGAGATCAAAAAGTGGTAGATGCATTATGGTGATCTCTATTTCTTTAAAATTCTTGCAGGAGGATTGACCTGTGACCTCAAGCAGTCTAAGGATGATGGACTGCCTTTCTCTCTGCATATAAACTTAAATGGGATTCCAGATTGCATGGATTTCCATTCTATGCTTGTCAATCCATGGAGGTAAGTGCTAATCTGAATACAGATTTGTTCTATAGAATCAATCAACAGTAGAAGCAACATATTGAATTTGGTCTTTCTGTACGAATCTGATTTATGGGAATTCAATTTTGATTCAATCTGCATATGCTGAATTTTGTCCCCAAACTTTGTTGCTCAGGAACAGAGGATTGCCCAAACTTACAACAATATCTCATCAAAACGCACCTCCACCGACTTCACAAGTTTGAATCTAAAACGGTCATTTACCAACCGCTCTGCTTTTATTTCAAACGGCCATTTTTCAATTCCAGATTACCATACTAATCTAATTACCTCCTTTTTAAGTAGTGGATTATAATAATTTAACTTGTTCCAAAGTCATACATAGATGGAACCTTGTTTTTATGATTTTTTTTTTGAGGATGGTATGTATGATCTTCACCAATTTAATTGAAACATTTAAATTATAACTTTTGTAGAGTTTTTATAAAATAATTTAGTATAATTTTAAGGGTTAGAAATTTGATATTTAGTAAATATTTTTCATTTAATTATATAGTGATATGTTATGTACATTTGTATAAGTTTGATTATTTTCTTAATCTTTGTCCATCTGCATTTACTCCTTGTATAGATTATCTTCTCGTATACATGATCTATCTACATTTACTTTCACATATTCTAATTTATTCATCGGTCCAATTTTTAAGCATTCGTCTCTAATCTCCAAATCTTACACTTTTTGTCATGGTTTTTTCCATAATATGTGAGAGGGACCACATGATGATGATTTGACCTAAAATTATTTTAATTGTCAAACCCCATTTCTTTCACTAGCCATTGGGAGTCGAATTGGTAGGCATTTGTGTGATAAATTGTTATGCCCTAATATTTGAACACATTTTTTTAACATGAATTGAACAACCAATCATCCTACAATCATTCAAACTCCTAGAGCATTCATTATAGGAATCTTTTAATTAAAAATAAATAAAATGAATGTAATTTGCATAATTTTTTTTAGAAATTCTACATTGCTTGAGATTGCTAGGTTTCATCATTTTTTGTAATCCCAAAGTTGGTCTAACTAAGGGAATTGACCTAGGAATACTTGGCCCTGGTGATCGAATAAATTTTCTTTCAATAATTTAAAATAATTGTTGGCAAAAATAGGGATTGTAGATGAAAGTTTAGAGGCCAAGAGTCTTATGTGTTGTATTTATACCCCAATGACTATAGTAAGAGAATGATCAAAGGGTTTATGGTATGCCATATTAGCATGTGACACTTTCACAAAGTTAAGAATGCATCACATAGAATAAATTTTTGTACAACAAGCATCATAACCATAAATTTCCTTATGTAAATAATTCGACTACATATAGTAATAGGTATCATATATTATTTTCTTGTATTCCTTTCTTACTTCTTGTAGTATATTTTTATTAAAGAAGCTTGAGGCTAAAAAGATCTTGTGATAAATCACTATTGCTGCAATATTCTATTGATATCTAAAACACATGAAAGATAGTGATAATACAATTCATGTTGAGGCTTCATTAGCTCCTCATCAATTATTAGATGTTGTCATATCTAAACCTATTAATGAAGAGTCATAGATCAAAGTCTATTTGAAAGAGTTTTTTATTCAAAACTGAAAACCATCTTTCAGAAATCCCATTTTGAGTTTGATGCAATCAATGTCCTAGAAACAAAGGATGTTTATAGTAGTGTTGAGAGGACTAAAGAACAAAAGGTGAGCTACATGAAAGAGATGATGGTGAGCTAGAAAGAATTGGGCAACCATGATTCATTTATGAACCTTATCATGGACAAGGTGCTTAGCCTTTTCTACGTCATCGTGCACTTTAAAGAGGAATAGGTTTGAGCACAAAAGGTTTATAGCCATGAGTTTTTGAGTTCTTCCATAAGACCTGAGTGTATAGATGTAGCTCTTGATGCAAAAATAGAA
Source organism: Sequoiadendron giganteum (assembly GCA_007115665.2). Classification (NCBI taxonomy): domain Eukaryota; kingdom Viridiplantae; phylum Streptophyta; class Pinopsida; order Cupressales; family Cupressaceae; genus Sequoiadendron; species Sequoiadendron giganteum. The sequence goes on from CM021101.1 coordinate 222,773,065, forward strand.
GAAGGGATGCCTCATGATGTAAATAACAAGACAATTGATTGACATCTCAATTCATCTAATTCAATGCCTGAATTTGATAGGGTTGAAGTTAAGATGCTTCCAACTATAGTTCTCATTCAAAGGCCCAATGTAGGGAAATTAGCTTTATTTAACGGGTCTTGAGATGGCAACAACTTTAGGAAGTGTTCTTTCAAGAACTTCAAGATTGACAACAAATGTACTTAGAAGTTCTCACATGACTATATTTCTTATTGATGGAAGACATGGACTTCATTTGCTACACATGGGGATTGTGATATAGTTTAAATATGCATCAAATTAACATGTTATTTTAGCAATAAATAAAGTTGAAGCAATTTATGATGATACCAACAAATGTTAAGGGAAGTATGGTAGTTTAAATGTAAAAACCATAGTCATTACTATGAGAAACAATCAATGAGGACAACAAGGTTCCTAAAGATGGCTCCGCCTCTCACTCTTCGCATCCCCTGGTTGAAGAGCCTGGAGAGGTCCTGGGGACCATGGACATTGGGGAGGAGCTTTGTGAATTGGAGAAGAAAATGGACACACTCAACAAAAGGCTTCGTGGGTTGACCTGCTTCACTATGAAGTTGGGCCATTTCGTCACTAGCACCCTATCAAATGCTATTAAGGAGGAGCTAGAGAGAAATAACAGTCAGGAGAACAAAGACTGGATTGGTGATGAGGTCGTGGACCTCCTGCTTAAAAACTGGGATAACGCCAGTTAGCTGCTGCCTGTGCCGGTTTCCTGTCTTTCAGTTGCCTCTCTGTGGTTTTTGTGTTGTTTGTGGGCTGTCTCTATTTCTATTTACTTTAATGCTTGCTTTTTAGTCTTGCTTCTTTTTTGCCCTTGTGGCTCGATGTGAAGGGTACGACTCCTTGAAAATGCTACTTAACATTTCAAAACAATCAATGAAGGGATTGTGCAATAATTCCATTGAGGGGATTGTATAATACTAATAAATTGTATCTTAAGGGTGTGTTGTAATAAAAAAATATTATATAGAATGACTACAATAGTTTTGTTACCCCTTGCTAATTGTCTAGCTTCTTTTGTACAATAATTGAGTTCTTGGTGAAACTATATACAATCCTATGCTCAAAAATTTGAACCTTGTTAATCACTTTCATGCCTCTAATTAATGTGTTGTAAGCCTTTCTTGTCCACAGGAAGCCTCCATTTATGATTTAGAATGACAAAAGGTATTATTGTTTGTTTCTCGTGATTGTTCCCTACATTGTGATGAAACCATTGCTTTCCTTGTTTGGGCATTTATGCAATTATAAAGTATATTGGTGGTTATGTGTTTGTCACAATGGGGTATAGAGTCACTATTTTTGTGAAGCCAATGATTTTGCAACTGTTGTTTGTACATGATTAAAAATTTCAATTGTGACAAAACGAGTTGGAAATCCTTCAATTATCATTTTAGGCAAACTCTTGGATCCTTATGGATAATACCCCCTTCCATATAAAATATTTTGGCCCCACAAAAACTTAATGAGGCATTAAGTGAAAAAAATCCCCTCTCTTTGGAGTACAATCAAGCTTAATTAATCATTTGTCCTTTGATTTTCACTTGTCAAGACTTTTGGACTCTCTAGTCTCTTCTTTCACTACAACACATGATTTGAAAGAATTTATTGTCATGGACCGAGTCATCTAATGAGGGTAGTGCTAGATATTTTTCATTAAACATGGATGGAGTTCAGTTCTAAAACAACACTCTTGAATCCTATAACTTTTCTCCACCTTCAAGGCTAGGGTTTTTTCATCAAGAAGTAAAAAAGAGGATAATCAATTGACTTGGAATGGTTGAAAATTAACTTTGAAAGTGAATTATCTCTCTTAAATTTGAGCTCAACTTAGACCTAGGAGATACTTCCTAGGGGTATACCTTAATAGGTATTGAGATTAAACAAAATGGACACCCAAAAATAATAACTAAACCCAATTGCACACTTGACCCCAAATTTTATCACTAGTTCAAGTAAGACTAGTTGTATTAATCCCATATATAGTTGATTAAAAGTGTAGACACAATCCTCATGGAATAAGTTATTTCAATATTTTGATAAATACTTCCATAATTAAATTATAGGGTCACAAGTGCACAACATTGACTTTTGTTTCTAAACTACTTGTAAATGATTTTAGGCTTTTACAAAGATAGGGAAGGTTTGAGTTCTCAAGCCCAGTGCCTTATTTGGTAACAAAGTCAACTACAATCATAAAAACATGACACAAGAATATTTAGCAAGGATATTATAATATGCAAGTATATATTTTTAATAATCCTTAATCAAATAGACTTCCTTATAACATAGAAATGACCAATATAAAGTCAATTTGCATTGACTTAATATGCTATGATGTTTATCAAATCTTTGTTATATATACACCATCAAATATTGCAAAGAAAAACTTGAAATGACGTAAAAAACCTATCATTTTTTTCTATTTAAAATCTTTCAAAATGTTTTAACCAATTAAGGAGACATACAATTATATACATTTTTTGCTACAATTGTTGTTTTCCATGTTTTGAGTGTAACCCTAATGATGGATTGACTAACAACTATAGAAACCTTAGAAAGATTTACACTTGTTTGGGTGAAAAAATAAAATGATCAACCCTCTAAATCATTGAGGAACATGAATATATAGGTTTCTAAAATTAGTCATGAGTTATGAAGAAGGAAACATATAAATTTGGAACCATAGAGATCTGCCATGTCTTAGCCAACATGTTTATCAATTCCTTGCATAGAAATTACATTTAAAGATTTGTCAAGCCTAGAGAAAGCAAAGGAATCATTTAGCACATTAATAACTTACTAGTTTGTAGTCTTTGAATGAGATAAAAAACTACAAAATCTGCTGAAATGACCATGGATATAACATAGAAGCTAAGGTTCAACAAATTTAAACATCATAATAAACTTTTCCAGCACATAGAACCACACTTTACAATGATGAATACAAAAATTGAGGTTCAAAAAGAAGTAAATCACCACAAGGACATTGGCTTAAAATATATGTGATTATATAACTTTTACCAATTGTGTCCAAATCCACGTGCAACAAAATTGAAAAATTTATAAAATTTGATGAAAAACTATTTGCAACGATGCTAAAATCATAATTCTAATAAATATGATTCATTGCATTAAATTTGGCATGGTCATGGTACCATTTTGGAATAAACCCATGCACTCCAAGTGAAAATAAGTTATTTTGGTAAGACATGGTCAAAACGAGCTAAAATGGAAACCCTAACCACTTTTATGTAAACTTCTATTGAAACCACTTGAATCACGTGCAAAGGCCATGCTCAAGGTTCCTTAGATGATGAATAATATGAAATTGTCCATTTTAAATACTTTTTTTTGTCTTCTCAAGTTTTTTCTAGGGACGAAATGGCCATCTGAGTTATTTTGGTGAGTCAAGGAAAATTGATGAAAATTGGTTGGACTCGTTTGGAAGTCAAAGTTCAAGAGGAACTTCTACTAAAATATTGTGGTTGGAAATGCCAAACTTTAGAGGTTGGGGGTGACAAATGCCTCATACCATTGGGATAGAATATGAAGGAGGTCCAAACAAGGGAGTTTCCATATTAATATTTGATCTCACCATAATCATATTTTTGTTAGTCCCAAAGCCTAAAACTTAGTGTAGGTTGATATTTAATCCACTTTACTCCATTTTTCACTCGTTAGGCAATAGGAATTTAGATATCATTGTGAAAAATTAGTTCCTATCTCCACCCAAAGAAAGATTTGTTCTCTCCACTCCAAAAGGAAAATAGGAGGTACATTGTCTAGGTGAGAAAGTAGCAAAGTTAGCATTACAAATCTAAAGCTATGGAGTGTCCCTTGTTCCATTGAGTTGTGTTATCATCATGATTTTCGTTCACTATCTCCATTGTCATATCCTATCCCTCTCAACTCCCTTATCCCAATCCATAGAATCCCTTATCAAACCATCCAAATCTAAAAACCTCATTTAATTTTTCCAATTATGATTCAAAGAAGCCTCATTGTTGATATCGTAGCTTTTTGTGAGCTCTCAATTCTTGATACATTTTATCCAACTCCTAGTTTAAATGCTGATGGTGATTTATTTAAATAAATCTTAAGTCTTTACCTTAATCCATGTGATTTTATTTATTTTAAATAAATCAATTAATGCATATCATCAAATTTCGCTATAGTTTAATTATCAAGTGATATCTAGCTAAAAATAAGTTTATGGATTCAATTTTTAATGTGTACATACTATGGATTTTTCATGTTGTGGATTTTTTAATGTTATAAATCGAATGGTATTCAAATGAAATGCATTTTAAATTTGTGCACATTCAATGTGATTTTTAAATAACTTTCAAATTGTGTGCATTATTTAATTAATTTGCTGATATATATTTTTTAATTGTTTAACATGCAATTTCCATTTGATTACATTCACATGGATCCAAAATTTAACATAGAGGATTTTATGCCTAATTCACAAATTCCTATAGATCCCATACATCCAAACCCACCACCACAAAAAAATCCCACACCTCCAAACTCTCCACCTCCTAACCCCCCACCCCCCATAGTAGATCAGGATCAGTTGAGAAAGAGCATTAGGGAAAATCTTATTGTGATTTAGGGAAATATTAGTCTGATAAAAAAATGAGCCTAGAATCCCCCACATCTCGCATGGTTTGCATCTACGATGCAAACTATTGTCGATTTTGTTCGATCTATTGATGCGGACCTAGATAGGTTCCATCAATGGAGAGAAGAGAGGAGACAATTCTATGCAGATGTATTGTCTTATAAAGAAATTAATGACCTTAAAATTACCAAACAAATCACGTGCCAATATTTTTTTAAGCCCCAAACAAACCAACCGATTCCACCCACCAAAAAACAAATTTCAATTTTATGGTGTAGGCATCCCCGGATAGCTACATATTTTTGGGATAGATGGTGGATGGTGTTTAATAGTCCACCACATGGAAATTTTGAGGTGCCCCTATACTTTTTGAGAAATTTATGGGTTGAGTTTGTGTTGGGTTTAAAACCCAACTATTTTCATATGAGGTCATTTCAGGGAGTTGGTCTTGGCATGCCCCAACATAGAATAGGAGCACGTGTTGATACCCAACAACTTGATCTGATTGCTCCTATTGTTCCTCCTCCTTCTCCTAGTGTTCCCGCTGTATTTCAGTAGCAAGCCATGTTATTGACATTAGGAGCATTGAGTTCGCTTTCAAGACATCTCACTCATCAGACTTCACACACGACAACTGAAGTGGTCAATAGAGAGCATGGAGGCTCGGGCAATAGGAATACTCAGGCATCCACTTTAGGTGACCCACATGCATCTAGGACAGAGTCATATATGGATTTATTATATTTTGAGCATCATCCTATGCAGGTATGTTCATCTTTTGAACTAAAATCTATTTTTTTTGAAATGTGCAAAATTCATGTAAATAATAACATCAAGTTATATATATAATAAAATATTAATTTAATAAGTGTTCGGTGTAGACGCATAATCACATGATGCCTGAAACTCAAAATGATCATGTCTATATGTCGAGTGTTGTAGATCTGGGCTCACCTTTGGTCAGGAACCAATATATATTAAATAATTTGTGTGGATATATTTAATTTAAATTTTGAATGTGTACACATGTGTTAAATGATATATTATATCTAGATGCAGGGAGGTCATACAATACCTAGTATTGACCAACCACAAGTTGTGGTGAGCACTCCTAAGCCATCATCAGCTCACATGTGTGATTTCAAAATTTTGTTAAGTTTAAATTAAATACACATCATAGATCTAATTTATTTTTTTCATTTACATACACATGCCTGAATGATCTATACAAAATGTTGTACATCTATATGCAGGGATTTCATGAGATACTCATCGCAGGTGCACCTGATACATCATCAACATTCATGCATGGACAATCTCAAGTGTTTGATCATGAGGTCATATCATTCGAGGTTGTAAACTTTACTAAATCTCCTAAATAATTTTTCTGGATCTTTTAAATATATATATATATATATTCGAGGTTTTAACATATTGTTTGCTTTGTATGAATATGCAGGATATAGTAGATCAGGCATTTGGATCTTCTCAAGTGATAGTTATGCTACCCATTGAACAAAATGTGCCAGTAGATTCACATGATCATATGGTAATTTATGCATACTAATTTTTTTTTTTATATTGTATTTACTAGATATTTAATTAAATTTATATTTTTATCTAGAAGTTTATATTTTCAAGTTTAAATATGTTTTAATTATATCAAAATTTCTAAAAAAATTTAAAAATAATTTCAAGTTTCTTGTACTCTTTTATAGCATAATGCAGGTACATCTAATCAACATGGAACAAAGAGGAGACATGATTTGACTGATCAGCCTTGTAGTTAGATGGTTTTAAATTTTAAATGGACTATAGATCTCTAATTTTATTTAAATATATGTGTTGGAATTGACATATACATTTTTCATAGACCATTTCACATACATTATATCGATTAATATTATCATATTTGTGTTTATTTATATCAGTTGAATTTAATATGATGATTATATATGTAGTCAATTATGATCGTGTTATGTTCATTTTGATGATTATATGCACTCATGTATGTATAGATATTTTATCTAATTTTCAAGTAATACATGCACTATATAAATTCTTATCTAGAATCAAATTTCATATATATAATTTATCACATGGTTAGGTGACAAATTAAAACATTCCTTAAATAGTTTAGATTATATTCATAATAAATTAAGGGCATGTAATTTTAACTATTTTTGAATTCTAGCAAATATTTGAATCAATAAACAAAAATCTATCTCCTTGTATGTATAAAATGTATAATCTATACAATTGAACAATTATATAAAATGTGGTAAATACAAGACATGAAACGTATAATCTATAAAATTGGAACAAGATATTTAAAAGTGACTAATAAGTTCATTGAAGTTCATACATCAAACAAACATATATAATGTATATTGATGTTTAATACGTAACTATATAACATGATGAAACATATATGTTCATGTATATACAATTAAAGCTTATCAACTTTAGGTGAAGACCGAAAATTGATATTTACATTATAGTGTCTTGATAAAATAATTTTTCAGTGACAATCACATGGTAGACCGACTTGATGAGAACCTACAAAAATAATTATTGTAAGTAAAGTAACTATAATTTTTATTAGTCATTTAAGTAAATAACTCATGCAAGAAAAGAACAATATATAGTAAAAGTTAGAAAATTGGATCTTATAAATTCTATACAAATTCAAATGATGTTTTCCATAGGATGGATTAAGGGTACCTAAGAGGATATATCTTAGGGGGGGTCCTCAGAGAATGCCTTAAGGGGAGTTAAGAGGATGGATTAAGGGGGTGCAAGAGGGTGGATTAAGGGGAGTTGATAGAATGACTTCAAGGGATGCAAGAGGGTGGATTAAGGGGATTTGTAGAATGACTTAAAGGGATGTAAGAGGGTGGATTAAGGGGATGCATGTCATGAACCCTAGGATATGGCTTAATGGGTCCTAAGAGGATGGATTAAGGGGAATTATGAGAGTAACTTAAGGGATGCAAGATTATGGATTAAGGGTATGTAAGAGGAGTTAAGGTCCCTTTAAGAGGATGGCTTAAGGGGATGCAAGAGGGTGGATTAAGAGTATGTAAGAGGAGTTAAGGTCCCTTTAAGAGGATGGCTTAAGGGGATGCAAGAGGGTGGATTAAGGGGAGTTGATAGAATGAATTCAAGGGATGCAAGAGGGTGGATTAAGGGGATTTGATAGAATTACTTGAAGGGATGTAAGAGGGTGGATTAAGGGGGTGCATCTCATGAACCATAGGATATGGCTTAATGCGTCCTAAGAGGATGACTTAAGGGGAATAATGGGAGTGACTTAAGGGATGCAAGATTATGGATTAAAGGTATGTAAGAGGATTTGACTTAAGGGTCCTTTAAGAGGATGGCTTAAGGGGATGAAAGAGGGTGGATTAAGGTGAGCTGATAGAATGACTTCAAGGGATGCAAAATGGTGGATTAAGGGGATTTGATAGAATGACTTGAAGGGATGTAAGAGGGTGGATTAAGGGGATGCATCTCATGAACCCTATGATATGGCTTAATGGGTCATAAGAGGATGGCGTAAGGGGGATTATGAGAGTGACTTAAGGGATGCAATATTGTGGATTAAGGGTATTTAATAGAATGACTTGAAGGGATGTAAGAGGGTGGATTACGGGGATGCATCTCATGAACCCTAGGATATGGCTTAATGGGATCTAAGATGATGGCTTAAGGGGGATTATGAGAGTGACTTAAGGGATGAAAGATTGTGGATTAAGGGTATGTAAGAGGATTTTAGTTAAGGGTTCTTTAAGAGGATGGCTTAAGGGGATGCAAGAGGGAGGATTAAGGGGAGTTGATAAAATAAATTTAAGGGACGCAAGAGGATGGATTAAGGGGATGCATCTCATGAACCCTAGGATATGGCTTAATGGGATCTAAGAGGATGGCTTAAGGGGGATTATGAGAGTGACTTAAGGGATGCAAGATTGTGGATTAAGGGTATGTAAGAGGATTTGAGTTAAGGGTTATTTAAGAGGATGGCTTAAGGGGATGCAAGAGGGTGGATTAAGGGGAGTTGATAGAATGACTTTAAGGGATGCAAGAGGTGGATTAAGGGGATTTGATAGAATTAATTGAAGGGATGTAAGAGGGTGGAACCATAGAAACCATATAAACCACAGAACCCTAAGGTTCATAGAATGATTTGATAGAATAAACCCTAGATACCCTAGAAACTCTAGAACCCATATAGATTTGTTATTCTAAGCACCTCATGAACCCTATAAACCTTGAACCCATATATATTTTTTATTCTAAGCATCTCATGAATCTTAGAAACCCTAAACCCTAAACCATGTGCCTAAAGACTAGGAGATGAACCCTAAACCATTAACTCGTATAGATTTGTTATTCTAAGCATCTCATAAACCCTACAAACCCTAAAACCTAAACGATGGGACCTAAAGACTAGGAGATGAACCCTAAAATATTAAAACCCATATAGATTTGTTATTCTAAGCATCTCACGAATCCTAGAAACCCTAAACCCTAAAGCATGTGACCTAAAGACTAGGATATGAACCCTAAACCATTAACCCATATAGATTTGTTATTATAAGCATCTCATGAACCATACAAACCATAAACCTTAAACCCTAAACCATATGACCTAAAGACTAGGAAATGAATAATAAAACCTTAAAACCCATATATATTTGTTATTCTAAGCATCTCATGAACCCTACAAACCCTAAGCCATGACACCTAAATCCTAGGAGATGAACCCTAAACCCTTAAAACCCATATAGATTTGCTATTCTAATCATCTCATGAATCCTAGAAACCCTAAACCCTAAACCATGTGACCTATAGAATAGGAGATGAACCCTAAACCCTTAAACCATATAGATTCGTTATTCTAAGTTTCTCATGAACCCTACAAACCCTAAACCATATGACCTAAAGAATAGGAGATGAACCCTAAATCCTTTAAACCCATATAGATTTGTTATTCTAAGCATCTCATGAACCCTAAAAACCCTAAATCCTAAGCCATAGTACCTAAATCCTAGGAGATGAACCCTAAACCCTTAAAACCCATATAGATTTATTATTCTAAGCACCTCATGAATCCTAGAAACCCTTAACCCTATACCATGTGTCCTAAAGACTAGGAGATGAACCCTAAACCCTTAACCCATATAGATTTGTTATTCTAAGCATCTCATGAACCCTAAAAACCCTAAACCCTAAGCCATGGGACCTAAAGACTAGGAGATAAACCCTAAACCCTTAAAACCCATATAGATTTTTTATTATAAGCATCTCATGAATCCTAGAAACCCTAAACCCTAAACCATGTGACCTAAAGACTAGGAGATGAACCCTAAACCATTAACCCATATAGATTTTTTATTCTAAGAATCTCATGAACCCTAGAAACCATAAACCATAAACCATAGGATATAAATCCTAGGAGATGAAGGGTAGATATACGAGGATATGGATTAAGGAGTCCTAATAGAATGGATTAAGGGGAATTAATAGACTTAAGGGGATGCACAAGGATGGATTAATGGTACATAAGGGGATGGATTAAGGGGTGTTGAGAGAGTGACTTAAGGGGATGCAAGAGGATTGATTATGGGTAGATATACAAGGATATGGATTAAGGGGTCCTAATAGAATGGCTTAAGGGGAATTAATAGAGAGACTTAAGGGGATGCAAGAGGATGGATTAATGGTACATAAGGGGATGGCTTAAGGGGTGTTGAGAGAGTGACTTAAGGGGATGCAAGAGGATGGATTAAGGGTAGATATACGAGGATATGGATTAAGGGGTTCTAATAGAATGGCTTAAGGGGAATTAATAGAGAGACTTAAGGGGATGCAAGAGGATGGATTAATGGTACATAAGGGGATTGCTTAAGGGGTGTTGAGAGAGTGACTTAAGGGGATGCAGGAGGATGGATTAAGGGTAGATATACAAGGATATGGATTAAGGGATCCTAATATAATGGCTTAAGGGGAATTATTAGATAGACTAAAGGGGATGCAAGAGGATGGATTAATGGTACATAAGGGGATGGCTTAAGGGGTGTTGAGAGAGTGACTTAAGGTGATGCAAGAGGATGGATTAAGGGTAGATATACAAGGATATGGATTAAGGGGTCCTAATGGAATGGATTAAGGGGAACTAATGGATAGACTTAAGGGGATGCAAGAGGATGGATTAATGGTACATAAGGGGATTGCTTAAGGGGTGTTGAGAGAGTGACTTAAGGGGATGCAAGAGGATGGATTAAGGGTAGATATACGAGGATAAAAATTAAGGGGTCCTAATATAATGGCTTAAGGGGAATTAATAGAGAGACTTAAAGGGGATGCAAGAGGATGGATTAATGGTACATAAGAGGATGGCTTAAGGGGATATGAAATCAATTATAATTTTTTTATAAAATGACAATGAATTAAATTTAGTTTTGTATTTATATTCTCAACTAAATGTATCTAGAACTATATATAGTTACTTGTCTCTAGATTCAAATTCCATTGTAATAAGAGTGCATCTCCTCTTTTTTTTGTAAAGCATGTAGTTTCAAGGGAGACTTGAAACAAAAAATGATATAAAACATTAATTAGGAAATGACTAAAGACAAATATATATATATCAAATAAATATTTATACAACTAGATATACTTACCAATATTCATTTACTCCATTGTACCATCAACATCCTCTCTTTTTTGTAATGCATCTATGATTGTCTCATGATCATCCATTGATAGTGTCCATAAAACTTTATTAGCAAGCCTCCTTTGATATCTAACTAGTTTTATATTGGTTTCCAAAATCAAATGTGAATAATGTATAGTCTTCTTGTGTCTTTCATAATATTCAAATGTAGGTAAGCCATTCTTTCTTATCAAATATTTTTTAAGCGAGGTGCCAACAACAACCACTGAGCCAACTAGATACTCAAAGTTGTCATCATCCACTCTAGGATGTACCAACTTATGTTTTGTCTCAACACATCTAGCCAACCAGTACTTTGTCTCCTCTTCATTCCCCTCGGGTGCAACAATAACATACACATGTCCTATAAAAATAGATAAAAAATTCAATAAAGAGTGACTTAAACTAATTCACATATAAACATGCATACATATAAAATTCAACTCAATAAATAATGTACCTTCTTGTACAAGATCAAAAACACGATTATAATCATCTGATGCAAACACCTAATTATCTTCAATTTTCGTTCCATGTTGAACATGTGTTGATGTAGGTGTTAAGGCTCTTTGTTGCCATTGTTCGACCCATTTCGTATTTTCACTCGCCTCCCAATCACCTACAATATAAAATTGACAAAATAATTCCAAATCCCTTGTCCATATTCTCCATGTGTTTTCATTCAAACTCTTAAACGAATGCCATTTTGCACACTAAACACACCATACAATTTTGATTCATAATCGATCTAACACTAACACAAAAGCTATACTAAACAAGGATATTTACATGTACCAAATCCTATATATATATATATTGGTCTAAATACTATTCAATATTAATGCACACAAGCACATGAGGTGTGTCATACACATTCAATTCGCACATGTGATGTAATCATAGCTTAAATTCCAAATAAACAAGGATGTGTATAAAATTCAATTGTATACATGTCAAAACTTAATTCACATTAGCACACCATACAACTTTAACATTCAACAATTCCAATTTATATTCCATATTAATCAATCACATAAATTCCAATAATACTAATGCACACAAGCATTCTAAGCACACCATACAAGTTTGATTTACACTTGATGCAAAACCAATATAGAATCCTTATGCATATATACACATTATGCACATAATACAATCTTAATATAAACTATCCTCATGTACATGGCATATAAATCAATCATATAACTCAATGATATAAATATCATGCAATCTAATGAATAGAAGAACCCAAGGTACTTTATACAAATTCAATTCACATGTGATGTAATCATTACATGAAATTGCATACATATCAAAGCCTAATTAAAATTAGCACATCTGGCCCTTTGTAAACTCCATGTAGATTATTTTGCATGAAACTCAATGAAAATTCAACCATAATATGAACTAGAATAATTTATATTCCTAGTGAATGAATCACATGCATACAACATAATGACATAATTCCACCAATACTAAATTACACAAGCACTCTAAACATACCATACAAGTTTGACTCACACTTGATGCAATACTAACATAAAGGTTGTATACACATACACGTTGGGCACACAATACACACTTAATATGATTTATCCTAATGCACACACTAATCAATCACATATAATTCAATACTATAAATACCATTAAATGCTAATGCATACAAGAACATGACCTACACCATACAAATTCAATTTATACATATGATGTATTCATAACATAAATTCCATATAAATAAGATTGTGGATATAAATCAAGTGCATACATGCCAAAGCCTATTTCTTATTAGTACACCGAGAACACCATACAAATTTATTAAAAATTAGCCTTAAGTGCACACCATATAGAGTATTATGCACAAAAACCACTAACATACATAACATTCAACCATTACATGATTTAAGAAAATTTACATTCCATATAAAATAATCGTGTATATATGATTTAATCACATACCTCCCACCAATACTAATGCACACAAGCACTCTAAGCACACCATACAAGTTTGACTCACACTTAATGCAACACTAACAAAAAATATTTATACACATATGGCAATGGGAGTGGGAGTTTGAAGTGAGAGGGAGTTGGAGAATCTAATCCAGATGATGATGACGTAGATGGATGGCTTCTGGTTTTTGACTGCTTTTCCATTCACAAGCCATTGGGTTTCTAGGTTGCAGAGTTGGTTGTGTGGTTGGTGTTGCAGGTTTGTTTCTCCACTTTTTTTTGGCTACTTCTGTTGCTTTTGGGTTGTAGGAAAGCCTTGTTGGTGTGTGATTTGGGCTCCTTGTAGGGGTTTTGGCAATGGATTGGTCTATCTTTAGCTCTGACCGACGTGTTGGGGCAGATGATGTGTTTTTTTTGGCCTGGTCCCTGAATCTTCTCTACATTGTTTCTCCTTGCCCTCCTAGGATTTTTCTATTACTCGTTGCAACTTGTTGGCTTATGGGTTCCGCCTATTGGCTTTTTTTTTTTGTGTTGTTGGGTTACAATTGGTTGCTTGGGTGGGGTTTCTATTTGGCTTCCTCACATTTTTTTGGTTTCTTGTGCTTCTTTTGGGCTACAGGTTAGCCTTGTTCGTGGGTTCTTTGGGTCCTTTGCGGGGGTTTTATCGATGGAGTGGTCTATCTTTAGCTATGAACGATGCATTGGGGTGGATGGGGTGCTTCTTGTGTTGTCCTTTTCATTGATTTTTCTCTGCTTTGTTCCCCCTTGCCCCCTTGGGCTCTCTCTCTTGCATGTTGTGGATGGCAAGCTGTGGGGTTTTTGTTGCTTTGTCTTTGGATAGCTTTTGGATTCTTTGTGGTTCTAGGGTGCAGTTGGTTGTGTCGGTGCTGCTAGTTTTCTTCCTTACGTTCTATTGGCTACTTGGACTACTTTTGGGCTGCAAGAAAGCCTTGTTGGTGTGTGCTTTGGTTCCTTGCGGGGGTTTTTTCATTAGAATGTTCTCTTTTTAGCTCTGACTGGCGTGTTGGGGTGGGTGGTATGCTTCTTGTTTTGGATTTTTCTCTGACTCTTCTTTGCACTATCTCATCTTGCCCTCTTGGGATCTCTCTACAAAATTTCATGGATTGTAGGTTGTTTTATTTTGATTTATTTGCTAATGATTGGTTTTTGAGTTCTTTGTTAACCCAGTATTCTTTGTGGTTATGAAGCTTATGAGGAAAAAAGGGGGTATTATTGTTTATTGGCAGAAGGATTTTTGTGTTTTTTAGCTAATCATCTATGTTTTGATTGGTATTGGCTTGTTGGTGGCTGGAATATTCCTATTATCTTTTTTTTGGACCTAGTTTTGTGAGTTGATTGTTGTGTTTTTATCTTCTTCCTACTGGTACCCGATGCTTGTGATGCTAAGGGATGTTGGGTTATCCCTTTATTTTGAGGTTCCTTTCCATTGGATTTCTCAGCTGGTGTCTCCTATTGTGGGGGATATTGTTCCTTTTGAGGAGGAACCATCTTCTATTGAGGTGGAGATGGATGTTGTTAGGTTGGTGGGAAGATCTCCACCCTTATTCTGGTTCCTATTGAGGTGGAGCATGTTTGGGTTGGAGAGTTGTGGCTTTGGTTGTAAGGGGTCTCTTTTCATCCTCTCCTGTAGAGGGGAGTCCTCTCCTTTAGAGGTGGAGGTTGGGTTGGTTGATCGGGTGGAATGGTGTTTTAGGGAAGAAGATGTTGTGCGTGTGGATTGGTGCTATATAGAAGCTAATGTTTTACAGATTTTAACTCTTGGATCAATGGTCTTTCCTTTGAGTTTTTCTATGTTCTTGGGCTCAAATTTGGATGTTCTAAGTGGTTGTTTTGTTGACACATGGATAATTCAGGCAGTGCTTAAGTGTATCTAAGGGTTTAAGGTCCTTGTCAAAACCTATTTATAAAAGGGTTTAAGGCCCCTTCAAAACTTGTTTAATGTAGCTTGTGTAGTCTTGTCTTTCTCTTTATGGTTGCTTTTATTTTGGTTGTTGTTGGTCTGTGTCTTTTATTTTATGTAGCTCTCTCTTTTTTTAGGTTTCAAGTCCTTGTAAAACCCAATATTAAATAAGGGGTTAGTGGTTTTGCATTCACATGGTTTTGTGGTACATGGTTTTACCTTACCACTAGTTATATTTTATGTGAGCTTGTGTCTATAAAAGAAAACACATGTGTAGTGGTTGAGGTTAGCCGTGAGAGTAGGATGTCATTATTGAGTCTTTCTGAGGACTGCATTTGTGAAGCATGGCTTGGGATGTGTGGATTCATGCTTGGACACATGGGAATGCATTGGAGGGCTTGATGCTTTAGAGGTATTAATTTTAACTCTTGCATTTCTTTATTGTTGAATAATATGATGGAGTATGGATGCTTTTGGAGGTTGGGTTTTTCCCTCTTGAGGGTTTTCCCAGGGTATATCTTGTGTTATCTTGTGTCTTGTCTATTTGATCTATGCAATGTGATTACTTGTATGCATGTTTATCTCTCATGGATTATGTAGGAAATAGAATAAGATCATGGGTTAAATGTAATATTTCCTAACAAAAATGCCAACCTTATAGGGATGGTGTAGGACCTAATAGCTGAGAGGGACTAGATAGTCATACGAGCATAAAGGGTAGACCAAAGATGAATTGATTTCATTTCTACTATCAGTGGGCCCATGAAAGATCTGGATCAAGAGTTATATTAGGCAGGGAGGGTAGTAGAGTATTACTAGAGACACTATGGGGATGCACTGCTTATAGCATATAGGGTTCTGAGCTACATAGAGAGCCGATCATAGAGTCAAGCACATTCTAGCAGATCACAGAGAAGTGGAGGTGTCTCACAGTGACATAGATCAAGACCCTATGAGAGGCCATCCAGGTCATAGCAGAGAGAGGAGAGAAAACCACCATTAGAACTAGGGGATGAGGGTAGCACAAGCTAATCTTGTTTCACATGTTTTGTTATGCATTCAAACATTTGCATTTTTTATCAAGCCTACGAGATCCATTTTTGGGATACATCATGATATTGTATTGTGAAACCATTTTTTGATATATATATATATGAGATATATGATTTTTGGCAGCGACTATATGATGCTTATGATTCTATGTACATGTCTCTATGTGATGAATTTATGATGTGGCGGTATGGTTATGCATTTTATGTTTATGTAATGTTCCTATATGATGTGATATTATGTATGTCCTATGTATGGTTTATGCTTATACATGCTTATGATATAGAGATGCATGCACATGTTTATTTCCTATGCTTATGTATGTTCTAATGTATGAATGGATACCTATATGCTTATGATATGCTTCTTATGTGATGCTTATATGGATGATTGTTCTATATGATGCAATGCTATGGATATTTTTTATTTTCTAATGCAGTATGGATGGCCTAATATGCATATGATGATTACATCTATGATGTCCTAACATGATTGTTGATGAAGGATGGTACGACTAATACACTTTTTTTTTGTGTCACAACACGCCATCGAGATGCTTGTGAGAATGGATGAAAGGGAATAGTGCAAAGAGAAGAAATGAGAGAAGAATGGAAGGGGAGAATGAAACAGATGAATTGAGACTTGTTATCTTGAGATCGTGCTAATAAATGATCAAGCTCCTATTTAATTGCATAATTACCATCATAGAAGTTATTATGGAAATGGATGATGAACACCAAGATATGACATAGACCAAGGTGTGATATGTTATCCCTTGCAAAAATAACAGACACGCAATAGACAAGGAATGCCATGATGCAGACTAAGAACCATAAAACCTTGTTGGGACATGTGAGGAAGTAACCACAAAGAATGTTGATCTTGAATGAAGAAAATATTTGATTTGAGCTTTAGCTTGCATAGGATGCTTTGATTATGCCAAATGGAAATTCAAACACATACAAGGAACCAAGCTACCCCTATCATATTGCCAATACAAACCACAAATCGAAATCAAAGAGAAAAAGATCATGATTCATCATCGCTTGTCTAAACCCTTCTTGGGAAATTCTCGAGGGGCACAGTAACATAACTGAAGATAAATCAATAAAAGATAAAATAAATTGGACCAATAGATTCAACAACCATTTAGATCATTCACCAATTATTGTTTATATGATCAAACTTTAGATAATGATAGTCTCTTGTTTCAAGGATGGTAAACGTCATATAAGAACAATGACAGATTGAATCTAGTTTCGAGAGCTCAACAACCTGTATAAGACAACTTGATAGGATTGATGGACCAAGTTTGGTTTCAAGAGTGAAGCATGTCATACAAGACCAATGATAGATTGAGTTTGGATTCAACAATGTGACATCCTGTATAAGACCCTTTGATTGTTTGACTATTTGACAAGTGGATTTTTTAAGAAATTGATCTATGATGGTTGAAGACTTTTTGGATTGTTTTCTTGTTGTTTTCCGATTTTGATAAGCTCAATTATCTTATTTGATTGTTGTTTTTGCCTACTCAGTGTCAACCTTAGCAAGGGATTTTTTATTGTGAGACTTGGATATTGATGGATGAAGACCATGTTATGAAAAACCCTAGGGCACTGAACCAATGCCTCGGGGGCTCATCGATGATGGCCTTTCCTACGTAAAGCATAGAGACAACGTAGTTCGACTGACTTTGACCATGGATAGTTTATTATGGAAGGTGGATCATGATTGACTCGACTTGACAAACCTTAAAGGACTGACTTAGTGCCTTGGGGGCTCATCAATGATGGCCTTTCCTATGTAACATATGTAGAGACATCATAGTTAAACCACTTGGACTGACATAGACTCTAACTCTGTTTTTGGAGTTTTTCACATGTTTTTTATTTTTTTGGATTTTGATGTTTTCTATTTTTTTTGGATTTTGATGTTGTCTATTTTTTTTTTGGATTTTGATGTTTTCTATATTTTTTTTGGATTTTGTTGTTTTCTATATTTTTTTTGGATTTTCTGTTGTGTTATAAATGTTGATATTGTGGTTAGGATCCCATGTGAAACCTAAGTCCAAGAATTTCCCCCAATTAGGTATAGCACCAGCTTTATTATAGATGTGAGAAAATAGGTGACATTTATTATGGATGGATATGGAAAGAGAAGGACGCAAAATTCCAATGACTCTCGAGCAATGAGAAGGATGACCAGGCTTTATTATGGATGAATGATATGCGTGATGGATGGGTGAAAGTGGAAAATCAAATAGAGTGATAATAGATGGTGGAGAAAACAAAAACTACACATGGCATCTATTTGTTAGGTTTTCACCATGGTACTTGCTCAAAGCACCAATGGAGTGGTTTTCACTATTGGACAGATTATTTCTCTTTAATATGTTTTTTATTTTTCCACTTTTTTGGTGCCACCAAGATGCCTATTTGAATTTTGATGG
Source organism: Sequoiadendron giganteum (assembly GCA_007115665.2). NCBI lineage: Eukaryota > Viridiplantae > Streptophyta > Pinopsida > Cupressales > Cupressaceae > Sequoiadendron > Sequoiadendron giganteum. The sequence continues at coordinate 222,791,846 of CM021101.1, forward strand.
GATTCTCTGAGAGCTAGGTATAGTACTTGCAAAGGTGCATGTTGTTGATAGGCTCTAATAGCGGTTGTGATAAAAGGACCCAACTAATTAGGCTTTAAATTCCTTGGTTTCTCTCTCTATTTGATTCTTGAGATTTTCTTTCAAGACCAAGTCACTAATGTCAAAATGCCTAACTCAAACTTTCTTATTGTAACTGCAATGAAGATGGTTCTTATATGTCTATAAATGAACTAATGTGTTTTGTTGCTTCTCATCCAATATTTCTAGCTCATACAAGCATGATATACAATATTATTCCTCATCAATGAACTGTTGCATAGATATGCTCAAGGATGGTAAGTCAACCTCAATATGAAGGATGATTTAGATCCAAAAATGAGGGAATATGGAGTGGCTCCTATGGGAGTGTCGACGCTAGTATGATAGACCCATAATGTGGGATTCAGTTGGATGTGTCAGTCACAACCAATGTCATCAACGATCTTCTTTAGGATTTTTACGATAGTTTTATTTGATGCCTCAAGTTGACCGTTACCTTGGAGGTAGTATGGAGTGGAAGAATAATGTTGGATGTAGAATCCCTCACACAATTCGAAAACATCTTGATTTTTGAAAGGATGACTTTTATTCATGATGATGGATTAGGGAACACCATATTGGCACATGATTTAATTAAGGATGAACTTGGATATTTCTTTATTAGTGATGTTGGTCATTGGAATAGCTTTGATCCATTTAGTAAAGTATTCAGTTGCAACGAGGATAAACTTATGACCATTGGCATAGGTAGGATGGATTTTTCCCATGAGGTCGAGTCCCCATTGAGAGAATTGCCATGGTGATGTAACTGGATGAAGCCCCTAAGCAGGTGTGTGCACCAGATCTCCATGTATCTAACATTGGCAGCATTTCTTCATAAAGTGATAGGAATCATGTTCCATAGAAGGCCAATATTATCCAATTTGCATAAGCTTCTTGGCTAGGGTAGGACCAATAGAGTGAGCTCCGCATATACCATTGTGTACCTCTTGTAAAGTCATTTGTGCTTCATCTAAATCAAGACATATTAGGAGGGTGCTATCTAAACTACGATGGTAAAGGGTATCACCAAAGATGACATATTTGGATGCATGTCGATTTGTCAAAGTTTCCTTGCTAAGTAGATATTTTAAGGGATCAATCTTAGCTATCAATTTTGTTTGATGGTTCAGAATATAATGTCTAAATTTTTGTGTGGCAAAAGCAACCACAAGGCATACTCATTTAATGGGACTATAATTAGGCTTATATCCTAAAAGAGCATGAATGATATAATAGATATCTTGTTCCCTTCCATCATTGCATTATGTGCTAACAATTCCCCCAATGCTGATGCGATTGTTGATATGTATAATATTAGGTGTCTACCATCAATGGGAGGCATGAGTACTGGAGGAGTCAATAAATAATCCTTTATATGTTGAAATGCTTCCTGGCAACATTTGGTCCATGTGAATGGGACTCCGTTACATAGTAAATGCTTAAACATAGGACACTTATCTACCAATTGAGCAATGAACCTTCAAATAGACTGTAGTGTTTCTTGTAGAGTTCATAACTGACTTATATTTGTTGGTGGAGGAATGTCCATGATAGCTTTCACTTTTTTAGGATCAACTTCAATACCTCTACGAGAGACAATATATCCTAGGAGTTTGTTTGATTAGACTCCAAAAACACATTTCTTTGGATTTAACCTGACTTTGTACTCTTCTAACCTCTTGAAAATCTTGTCCAATACTACTAGAGGGATATCTCTTGATAAGTATTTTTCTAATAAGTCAACAACATAGTCTTCCATAAGCATATGCATGTCATGTTGAAAGATGATAGTCATAGCTCTTTGATACCTTGCTCTGGAATTCTTAAGACCAAATGGCATAATATTCGAGCAAAATGTACCCGAAGAACATGTGAAGTTTTTTTTATGTTGATCCTCTAGGGTGTTTCTGATCTGACTATATCCTGAAAACTATCCATAAGTGATAACATCTCATATCCTGCTATAAGGTCTACTATGATGTCAATATTAGGCAACAAGAAGTCATTTTTAGGAAAAGCTTTGATTAGATCTTTGAAATATGTACATACTCTTATTCCACTAGTTATTTTTAGTGATAGGAACCAGATTTGATATCCACTCTACATAGTCTATGGGATGAATAAAATTAACATCCAAAAATTTCTTCAATTCTACTTTCACTAAGAGCCCAATCTGTGGATGCATTTTTCTCAATTTCTATTTGACTAGTTTAGCATTTGGAACCAATGTAAAATGATGTAGAACTAGCTCAGGATCCAACCCAAGCATATCAGCATATGACCAAGGAAAATTGATTTGTCTCTTAGAGAAGAAAGTGGTAAACTATATTTTTTCTTTAATGGTCAGAGATGTTGCAAGATGAATGATTCTAGAATTATCTTTTGTACCCAGATTGACCTCTTTTGATTTTTCCACAAGTAATGGTGATCTCTCTTGATTTATGGGGAGACTATCCAACCCTCCATCCTTAGGAACCTCAGAGAGGTTTTCACCTTTGGATATGTCCTTATTTTTACTTTTTCTAGGTCTAAAGGAGCCTTTGGGTCTTCGCCTAGAGACCTATTCTTTTTGTTTTTCTTATTTTTGCGACTGGAGGGTGGGGTAGACTCTCCAAAGTATGTTGTGTTGTTGAGTTCTATGATAAAACCTTTATGATCCCCACTTGGTATCCCTTCTCGAAGTCCCATAAACTCAGCTATCGCTTCGTCATTCTTGAATGTGTCTAAACTTAGTGGTCCTTATTGATCTCAATCTATTAGTTTTAGGAAAACAAGGGGTAAGCCACCATTAATATTGTTAAGGCTCAATGAATAAGTGGATATGATAAAAATTGAGGTATTATCAAGAGCCCAAAAGGAATTGATCCAAGCATTGTGGCTCATGGCTTTGTTCAAGCAAGATGATAAGTCAAGCTCTTGAAAAATCTCAACTAGGTCATAGTCATGTTAGATGTGTAGGAATCCCACTCCCATTCATTAGAGTCAGTTTCGGTATGGTATTCGTAAGATGTCTCAATTTTATTTGAAGCGTCAAAATTTTCACTTGAAGGCAACTTAGTATGAGGAGGACTCGCCTTTGGTGGTACATACCCTAACCTAACGTTCTTTGGTAATCAAGGAGGCAATATTGGTTCTTTCATTCCATGTTTGTTCAAGCTAAGACCACTATGTCCATCATATCATTTTTGCTTCATGATCTAGAACCCTTTTGAATATCACTCAATTGGTAATTTCTTAGGCTTAGTATCTTCATCTTTGCAAATCCATATAGAAATATCCTCACATATAGAATATTTGTTCAACTCACCCCACTTAGTGAATGTGGTAGGGGGGTTTCAATTATGAACTTAGATTCCTTCTTGATAGGATGAGGTTTTCCATAAGATTTTGGTGAGGTGGGCAACTTCCCAATACAAAATAAACTTTCCATGTTGTATTCACCACATCCCATGTCATGGATCTGGACCTTAGGTTCAGAAGGTGTAGTGGATGGAGTGGATGATTTAGCCATAGAAGATGGATCAATGTAATGTGATGAGGCGAAGGATGAGGATTCTTGATTAATAGGCACTTGATGCTCAGTGATCCCTTTCAAATTATTGCAATATTGGAAGGGGTCGGGATCACCTAGTACAATGATTTTGATGTCTTTAAGGGGAAACTTAAGGCATTGATGGTATGTGGAGGCTATGACCCTCATGGTGTTAATCCATGGGTGACCAAGGAGAAGATTG
>CM021101.1:222795760-222868331 GCA_007115665.2 Sequoiadendron giganteum
AAATATAGCATCACCTTGATGCTATAGGAAGGAGAAGACAACTTCCCCTTACCTCTTCTTAGTGTTGGAACCCGAGAGAGAGTCCAGAGTCTTTTTCCTCCTTGAAGAAACATCTATGGCTATCTTTATTCCTAGTTTCCTTCTAGGATGGTCTACCAAATTTTTTCCCTCCCCCAACATCTATTTTTTTCTTCTTTTTTAATTTTCCATTACCTTGAATCCAGTCATCTTCAATAACCCCCTCAACAAGGGATGAAGTAAAGCCCAACAGGGCCATATATTCCTTCAAATTATTACCTTCCTTTTAACTTAAAGACAACAAGTCTACAAATTGTTTCCTAGGTTTAGAAAGAGTAGAGGAGGAAACCATACCTTGAAATATTTGACAATCTATCTCTCCCTCAAGAATTTTAGATTTTTCCCCAGAAAATTGGTTGGTTTTAATTTCTAAACCAATCCTTGATTCATCCTTATTAAGATTGTGCCTCATGTGTTTATTACTAAAACAATTCTCATTTTCCCCTTTTTCATTTTCATTCTCTTTTTGAAACACCTCTATATCTTTTTCTTTTGAATCATTAGAGGAAACAACCAATACCCTATCCCCTTCCAAGATCTCAAAGGGAAAACCTTGGGATTCCTTTTGAGTGTTGGCTTTTAGTTTTTTATGATTTGTAGTTTGTCCTTGATGAAAAAACTAGTTCTTTGACAAGATGATTCTCAACATGGTTGGTGATATGATATTCAATTACACTGGTGAATGATATGCTACAGTTGTAGTTACAAGATTTTGTTCAATATTTTGATGCTAACAATGTTTATCCTTTTGACAAGATGTTTTTTTGTTTGGTCCTTCAAGGTTACAAGTCAAAGGTATATTCAATTGATTATTATCAGTTTGTCTTTGAATGATATATTTGTGCATTATTAATCTCATATTATTTCACTATTTTATTGTTTTAAGGCATTCATGGTATTTATGGTTGATTTGTATAATGGTTTTTACATCTGGCTTCTTGATATGACTTTGGCTCAATTTGGTTGCATTGACATCATTGATATCACAGTGGTCTTTGCACTTGAAGTATTTTAGGTTGATCAAATAGAGTGATTTCAGTCTTCCAACATTAAGTCTTTTGATTTTGATCCTTGAAGGAGACAACTACAGTGACCTATCCTCCAGAAACATCCTTAATTAGTTCCCCAATAGGTTTATCCTTAGTTGAATCCTTCTTGTCTGCAACATGATTAACCTTAGGAACAAAAGCTTGAGGAGACTGGTGAACAATCTAAGACATTGAATTTTCATTATTCTACAAAGAAGGAATTTTATTAGGACTCATCTCCCCAATCTTACTATGCTTAATAAAACTAAAAATAAATAGACCTTTTTCCATGGAACTAATGGTAACATTACCTTTAAAATTCCAAAGAGAGTCAAACCACCTCCTAACCCAGTCAATATTCAAGCGAAACACAAGGAAATTTCCCAATAGAGAAAGCTTAGGATCCTCAATCGCTTCATCCATGATATCCTTAGGACCTTCCACTTCCAAATTGTCCACTAAATAGGAAACAAACTCTGTATTCAACTTTTTCATAGAAAATGATCCATCTACAACAATTTTATCGACATAGGAGACAAGATCCTCTTTAGAGAAAAAGGAATCCTAGAAGACATAGAAAAACCGGAAACAATACTAGATTTGGGGGCAAAATTTTTGGATGGGAGAGCTTAATGGGGCACCCACTAGATTGACTCATTAGTAAAACCCTCAAAAAAATTAGAGATTTGAAATGCAAAGTACACACATAGTACACTAGTTGGGTGGATTTTGTTATTGTTTATCTTGATGACATTTTAATATTCAGTAAGACATGAGAAGTTATGTGCTTATGTTAGTGTGATTGATGTGCCTAATAATTTATAAGAGTGTTTGTGTACTCCAATTTTTTAGTAATATGGATTTTATGTTAGTGTTGCATCAAGTGTGAATCAAGCTTGTATAATATGCCTAGTCTATTTGTGTACATTCATATTGGTGGCATTTATGTTATTTATTTTTAGTCATGTGATTGACGTATATAAAATATAAATGGTTCTAATTCATATCAAGTCCCATGGCATGCATAATTCCCCTATGTGTAATTTTCTTTAACTATACACTTTAGTTACCTATGCATGTTCTTCTTTACTTAGATCTATTAGTATTTTATTATATCATTTAATTGTATGTGATTGATTCATATGCCATGTAAATGAAACATTCATATTAGAGTTGTATGTACCTAACCTATAAGAGTTTATTTATACTCAAATTTTGTAGTAGCATCATTAACACATGTAAACATCCTTAGTTTCATTTGTGTTCATTCATATTGGTGGCATTTATGTCATTTATTTTCATCCATGTGATTGACTTATACAAAATATAAATGGGTCTAATTCTTGTCAAAGTTGCATGAAATGCATATTGTCCCTTGTGTGTAATTTTCTTTAGCCATACACTTAATTTACCTATAAATATCCTTTAATTAGCTCCTATTATTATTTTATTATGTCATTTAATTGTATGTGATTGATTCATATGACATGTAAATGGAACTAATTCATATTATAGTTATATTTTATTCCCAATATACATGTGTGCATTAGAATTTTAATATTTAGTAGGGGCCATATTGACACATGTAAAAATTATTTTTAATATATTGTTTTATCTTAGTGGTGTATGAAGTGTGAATCGAACTTATATGGTGTGCCTAGTTTTCTTGTGTGTGCTAGTATTAGTGGTATTTATGTCATTTATTCATATTCATGTGAATGATTCATATGGCATATAAATAGGTCTAATTCTTATTATTATTTATGTAATATATGCATTAAGTCATGTACAAATTTATTTCCATGGTGTTTACATTGTAATACCCCAATATTTTTCTCAAGAAATTAATAGACAAGAAATTTTTGTAATAAAATGTGGCATTAAGAAAGCTACACAATACTACTACATGTACAAGGTTTCATAACATGTGATGACACACTTGATATGCATACCAATTTGCATGATTCATGGTGAAACAAGAAAAATACTCCTCTACAAGATACCAAGGTTGTAATACAAAATGAGGTATGGAAGAGAGTATTTAAAAAACTACTGGAACACCCTCCTCACATATCTACTAGACCACCATCCAAATTTCATTGGGTTACACAAACTAGAAAGCCCAAAATAACCATTTTGAGATTCAAATGTACTTTACCTAAAGATCAAACTTTGATATCCAATGTGGATTTGGAACTTAATTTAGAGTTTTCCCTTCAGTAAACAAAATAAACTACACCCAACTACATGTGGACCTTGTGCCCCTAATCATACTTGGAACTTGTTTCGAGTTCAAGAATTTTCCCAATCTTCAAGTCTCACAAAAAACTAGAACACGCCTTCGAAGGAATCAAGTTCATGTGTAAACATGAGACATTTTCCCAAGTCTTTGGTTCCTTTCACTCTCTATGACTCATTATCAATGTGAAACACCTTCACTAACTTGCAAGTGTCAAACCTCTATTCGGACATGGAACCTTAGGTTTTGAGTCCCTAATTTGACTTGCTCACCATGGCCCACCACATAAAATCCTTTTCAATGTGTAGAAATCAATACTCTATGCACACTTAGGATAAGTCCTAAATTCATCCTGAATCTTGTAACCCATCGAGAAAATTTAGCAAGAAAGACTTGGACTTGTATCCCTAGACCAAGGAATAATTTGAAGTCCAAAGTCTACTCCAACACATGTGACCTAATAACGTAAAAATATTTGAAGGGAAAGGTATAGACTTCCTCACAAACCTAGAACCTTTTAAGTTCCAAGTCTCAGTTCTGGCTTGACACTTGGTTCTCGACAAGGAAAAATAATTGAAGGAAACTCCTAAGACAGGGAAACTAGCAATGGAGAATAATATAGAGATCTCACTTACCATTACTTCTTAGACACCTCCTATATTATTTTCTCATATTTAAGATTATATATTAACTAAGTCCATTTCTAGGCTAGGAACACTATCTTCATCCATTTAATTTTTTTCCCTTATGTATTCCTTTTAACAATATTGACAACGAGATTAAATTTTGTAAGATAGTGGTGTTTTCTTCTTGTCTAATTTCTCCAAATGGATATTCTAATTTTTTACCTAATTTTGAAAAATGGTTTAACCTTTTACATGATCTCTCATGGTTTTTAACTATATTTAAATGTGAAATGGAAACCCATTGAATCAATTTTATGCAGAAATTTGTATGGGCACTAATTATTTTTTGGAATTTGTATGTATAATATCTAAGTATAATGAATAAGATTGTTGAAAAACTATGCTTTAGGGAAGTGATATAAAAATTTAATAATTTCAGGATTGTTAAAATACTATACTTTAGGGAAATTTGAATGAGCACTCATTATGTTTTGGAGTTTATATATTTAACATCTAAATGGACCAAATAGTAATACTAGACAATTAAAATTAATGGATTGTTTGAGATATCTAAATCAATACGGATCTTCCTAATATAACGACGATTGAGACATATATAATTAAATTCTCTTAGCTTTAATATATGGTTATCCTCACCTTGATAACTATACAAGTATATTAATACCTTTGTTGATTATAACTATACCTATATTTTATAAACTAATGATTTTTATAATATGATTTAATAGTTTATGCCTATGAAATATTGAAATAATTTTTTGCTATTAATAACTATTAATGATATGCTAGTTCAAAACAAATGGATAAATAAATATCTTTTTTTTTTAAACAAAATAAAATTATTATTTCTAAGGTTCATGTGGTTTACATTAGTTTGTACCCATTGCACATTAATGATGTGATTGCTAAGAAAAACAACCATAACTAACATGGGTGTGGGTGTTTCTAAGTTCATGACCCACATTCATCTTTAATTTTATTTCTATATGTTCATGGCTATCATAGCTAACAAAACCAACATGGACATTGAAATTTGAAAAATGTATGTTTTTGAAAAATTAAGCAGCATTTATAGGGCATTGTACCCTTCACAAGGAGCCACAAGGGCCAAAAAGGAACAAGTCTAAAAAGCTAACATAGAAGAAAAAAGTAATAGAGACAACACTTTGACAGCACAAAAACCACGGAAAGGTAGCCAAAAGTCAGAACACCGGCACAGGCAACAATTAACTGGCATTATCCCAGTTTTTAAATAGGAGGTCCATGACATCATCACCAACCCAGTCTTTGTTCTCTTGGCCATTATTACCCTCCAACTCCTCCTTGATTATAGTGGATAGGGTGCTAGTGATGCAGTGGCCCAACTTCATTGTAAAGCGGGTCAATCCACGAAGCCTTTTGTTGAACATGTCCATTTTCTTCTCCAAGGCACAGGGCTCCTCCCCAATGTCCATAGTCCTCGGGATCTCTTCAGGCTCATCAATCGGGGGATGAAAATAATGAGAGGATGAGGTTTATTTTGGTAACTTGTTGTCTTCCAGGGTAAACTAGGGCTGCGCCACATTCTCGTCCTCCTCTTCCTCAGTTTCCTCGTCCTTATACTCTTTCCTGTCAAACCGCTCCTCCTCTAAATCCTCAATTACCTGTCTCTTTTTACTATTTTTTTCTAGCCTCCCAGATATCCTTATAGTGTTCTCACCACGAGTCATTACCATGTTTTCCACAATAGTATCTCCTTTAGAATCTTTTCCTATTATGTTTTTTCCCTTCCCCTCTTTGACACTCAGCTTCGACATACCTTTCTTACCATCCTTTCCTTTTTTGGCCGTGTTGGCCTTGTAGGCAGACTTTGTCAAGGTGGACTTCAAATCACAGAGGTTGGCCATTGCACTAGCATGTGCATTATCCAACCCTCCATTTAGTTTTTTGGTAGCCGGTTTGGCTTTGGGGTTTCCCGCGGTACCCAAATTGGATTTTTGAGGTCTTTTTGACTCAGTCGAGGAAATGTTCACAACATTCAGGGGTTTGATTTCATCAATGCACACAATTGAGATGGCTTTGGGAGGACAAAGGGCTAGGTGGAAGTGATAAAGTCTTAGGATAAACCCTTGATGGAGCGAAAGAGGTGGGAGGTCATTGGGTTTAAGGCTAGCAAGCTCTTTGCATTTCTCGACCGAATTTTCTAGGTCCATAAGCAAAAAGAAGGGAAAGCTAAGGAGCATATTATGTCTTAAATGATTTAACAGGGGAAAATGATAGAATAAATAGGCTTTAAACCTACCTTCCAAGGTGACATATTTCATCAACGCTAAGCACACCTTGTCCCAAGACTCCGGAAGAGCTTCTTGCTCAAAACCTGACTGGTTCCTCACCAGTCCCTCGTTCCCCATGAAGAAAGCTTTCAAGTTTTCATTGTCCTGCTTCTTAGTGTGCTTAGGGTATTTTTTCCTAGTACACAACATTTCAGTGGCATGTGTGATAACTTCTTCACTAACTTCAAAAGAAATACCGCCTATCATGACCCTTCGGTCCTTCCACGAATTAACAAACTGGCTAGACAAATTAGGGTCATGGCCAACCAAAATCTCCATGAGAGGAGCAATGCCACCTTCAGCACAGATGTGCCAGACTAACGGATTCTTCCAGAATTCATCACAGTTGTTCGGCTCAGTTCAAACGTGGTCGCCACCCATTCTATCCACCTGCATAGAAAACCAAACAGTTTGCAGAAGACACAAATTGTAAAAGCCAGTAGGGCAACGAATATTCATCAAAAATTCATTAAGGCAAGAAATGAAACAATGGGTAATGATGCTAGCATGCAAGTCACATGCATGGAAGGGAAAATCACCAGAGGGTGACTTGACAATGGAGTAAAAGTGGATCTTGGGAAGATTGTGGCCAACAAAACAGGAATTGGCCGGCATGCAGGGTTCCCTAGCCTTGGAGTAAGCATGCGAAAAATAAGAGAAGTTGGTCGTATGGCTAGAAATAGAAAAATTCTTATGAGTGTAATATGAGACCCACGCTAAACTAGCAAGCACGAAAGAGCTAGAAGGAAGCATTCCTTCATAATGAGGGGTCAAATCATTATTTAAACTCACAATCTTATGGAGGCTATGAAGAGTTAAAACAAGATATCACACAATCCCAAAGAGGAGAGATCACATGATACGACCTCTCAAATTCATCAAAGTCACATAATTTCTTATTCCCTTCATAAAGCCGCCTTTTTTATTCATATTACAAACCTCAAAGTTTAAACCCCACCACCTGTCAGCCACCTCAGTAATAGAGCTCGTCCACCAGGACCAAAGGACAAACAAGTGGGTCCCCCAACTGACACCCAACACCTAAAGATCTCTAAACACATAATGAGTCGAATAGTTAGAATCCCTCCACCTATCGGTCATCTCAGCATTAGCACTCATCCACCAGACCCAAAAGATAATCAAGTGGACCCCCCATCCAGCACCCAACACTTGGAGATTTGAATTCATCATGATAATTGGTTGCTTTGTTCTCTCAAGATGATATCTTGAATTTTTGGTGGTATCTTCTCCATTTTCCTCCAACATTTAGAGTAGCCCCAACAAGTACCGAGATTAGCCAAGGCATCCGCCACTTGGTTGCCTTTCCTAAATATATGTGTCATTTTTTTACCCCTAAGTTTGGATAAAAGGAACTTAGTGTCCAACAAGATATCCTTAGTATTCCAGCCAATTAGTTTGTCCATATTCATAGCATCAATAATGGACTTAGAGTCTCCTTCAATGTGGATATTAGTGATCCCCAGAGAGATAGCAATTTGGAGGCCCATGAGAAACGCCCTAGCTTCCGCCACAATAGAAGACTGAAAACCAATACCTCTAGCAAATCCCGCAACCATAACCCCCCCGAGGTCTCTAATCACACCACTGATACTAGCCTTGCCTGGGTTGCCCTTAGCAACCCCATCAAAATTGAGTTTAAATCAGCCTCTATTCAGAGGCTCCCATCTGGTATTTTTCTTGGTTAAGGATTTCAAATTGTCAAATGAGGTAGCCTCTAACCCCTGGTGCCAAGCCTTCACCATTCTAATTTCATAATCAAGAGGTCCCATCTCCGAGAGTTTCCCATTAAAGAGGGATATGTTTTCCTCAATGATTAGAATGCCAATTCCAAAAACATCCCTAGGATTCCTCTCAATATTCCAGAAGACCCTGTTGTTCCTCTCCTTCCATAGACACCAACCCAAAATAGGAGGAACCTGATTCCAAATTTCACCAGGTAGGGGATGGGGATAGGGACCACTCCAGCCCAGGATGAAGGATAAGAGATCTTTACTCATCACCCAAGAGACTCCCAATTTTCCAAAGTTCAACCCCCAAACTTCAGCAACAAATGGGTAGTGTAACAATAGGTGACTAGCAGTTTCCTCCTGCACTTACAAAGTAAACATCTATTGGGAATAAAAAATCCTCGTTTCTCAAATTGTCCTGGGTAAGAATCTTGTTATGACAGGCCGTCCACCAAAAGAAATTATTTTAGGGATCATGTGGCAGTTCCATATCTTCCTCCAAGGTTCCTCTGTAGTACCCTGGTTTGTCAACAGTTTGTATGCTGACCTAACAGAAAGATGCCCCTATTTATCAAAGGTCCAAAAAAACTCATCTTCTTTGTCATAAGAGGGAAACCTAGTGGTAGAGAGGATCTCTTGGAGGGACCGAGCCAGAAAAAAAGGTCATGAGACTGGGGACAATAGAGGATTAGGTCCTTCCAAGCCCTAGCCCCAGGGGGTCCAGAAACATAATCACTGATATGGATACCAAAATACCTCTAAGCTGATCCCATAAGAGTCTTAAAATTAGAACAAACCAGAGGGGTCTCAATTAGCCACGTATCATCCCAAAATTTGATCCACTTTCCATTGCCCATTTTCCACTTAATCCCATTCCTTAGTAGGCCTTGTGTGTTGCAAATGGTCCTCCAGGCCAAGGAGCCCTAGGGGTGAGACTCTGAGAGGCAATTGATCAAAGGTTTGTCCTGAAGATATTTAGAATTCAAAATTTTGCACCAATCCTTAGTGTTCCTTAACTGATCCCAACCAACCTTGGCCATCAAATCCTTGTTAGTGTTGACAATAGTCCTAACTCCTAGGCCACCACAATTTTTGGCCTGACAGACCTTTTCCCATTTAACCAGAGCAAGTTTCTTCTTATCCTCAGTCCTAGACCAAAGAAAATTTCTTTGAATTTTTTCAAACTTATTAGCAATGTACTTAGGCATCTTAAATATGGAAAGGAAATAATTTGGTATACCTTGAAGGGCCACTGTGAGTAGTTGGAGTTTTCCAGCATGGCTTAGGATGGAACCTTTCCACCCAACCAACTTTCTTTGGATTCTTTCCAGTATCAAATTCTAGAAGTTAGGGGTAACCTCCTTAATCGTGAGAGGGAGCCTAAGGTAGATCGAGGGGAGGGACCCACTAACACATCCCAGAACCATAGTCACTCTGGTTTGCAAATTAGGTACATTGTTAAATAAATAGATCATGTTTTTATTGTAATTGATGCATTGACCAGAACATGAAGCATAATTGTTAAGGCATGCTTTCCATTTCCTGGATTCCACCACAAAGGCTTTCCCAAAAAGAAAAGTGTCATCCAAAAATTGCTGCACAACAACCAATTCAAGGGAAGAAGCCAATCGGATGCCCATAATGGAGCCTTCTGACAATAGACTAGTAAAGTTCCCACTGAGCACATCAGAAATCATGATGAAGAGATAGGGAAATAGGGGGTCGCCTTGTATGACCCCTCTTCCAGCAGAGAAGAACCCAAAGGGGGACCCACTAACAAGAACAAAGTACTTAATAGTATTAACACACTCCATAATGAGTTTGATAACCGAATTGTTGAACCCAAACTTAGCCAAAACCTTTGGGATGAAATCCCATAAAAAATTATCATAAGCTTTAGAGATGTCTAATTTAAGGGCCATCCCCGCATAGTTACATCTATCCATAGAATGGATTAACTCATGGGTGGTCAAAGTGGCATCAAGAACATGGCATCCATCCTTTTTGGGTAGGACTAATGATTTTATCCAGAAGGGGCTTGATACGGTTCACTAAAATCTTAGAAATGATTTTATAAAAGGTGTTACATAGGCTAATGGGCCGAAAATTAGTCATGGATTGAGGCTCACCAATCTTAGGAATAAGGGAAATGAAGGTGTGGTTCAGTTGTTTAAGGATTTTACCAGATTTGAAGAAATCCCTGGATGCTAGCATGAGATCCCCACCACAATATCCCAGAAAATCTAAAAAAAGATAGGAGGAAAACCATCAGGGCTCGAGGCTTTGAAAGCCCCCATGCTAAAGGTAGCCAACCGAACTTCTTCCAGAGAAACAGTACTGAGAATCCCCTTATTATCTTCCTGGTAAATGATGGTAGGTAGATGGTTGAGTAGCACATTGTCCAAATCTGGGTTTGGCGCCTCAGTTGGGGCCGAATAAGCTTCCTGAAACTAGTTAGCAGCACAAAGGCCAATCTAGGCAGGATTCAAAATCACCACACTAGAATCATCAGCCAGTTTAGAAATTTGATTCCTTTTCCTATGCTTGATGGCTGACACATGAAAGAAAGAGGTGTTCCTGTCACCTTCCTTCAACCATTGGACTTTTGGATTTTTTCTTTAAAAAGACTTCCTCATTTTTGAGAACCTGTTCCCATTCCATCCTAGTTCCCCTTTCCTGGTTGTGAGTCCGCTGACTATCATCTCCTTCCTCCATTTTATTTTGTATTGTCCTCAACTCTTCTTCTAAAAACTTTTTTTTGTGAAACACATCACCAAACACACTCTCGTTCCATCCTTTAACCATGTTTTTAATATGTTTAAATTTTAAAAAAATCCTAAACATGGGAGAGACATGGACAGGAGTATTCCACCATTCAACAGTTTTATTTTTGAAGTCGGGGTGAGAATTCCACATTATCTCAAAACGGAAGGGGATGGGTCCCATAGCAGGATGAATATTAGTGGTCAGCAAAAGGGGGTTATGGCCAGAGACCGTCTTGGGCAGGGTTATTAGATTAGCATCTAAAGCATTAGTCCAATGGGGAGAGTAGAGGAAACGGTCTAAACGAACCTAAATTAGGTGTTCACCAGAGCGTCTGTTAGACCAAGTAAATTTCTGACCCATGAGCTCAATATCTAATCAACCCGAAGAATTTAGAAAATTAGCTAGGTCAGACATGTTGTCAGAGTAATAAAATAGGCCACCACTTTTTTCCGACGAAAAGAGAGGAGAGTTAAAATTTCCAGCAACCAGCCAACAGCCTCCCCTATTCTAATTAATTTTAACCGCAAGGTCATGCCACAACGTACTTCTCACATTCCTCTAATTAGGAGCGTAAATATTAATTATAGACCAGGATTCACCAAGGTAAGTAAACAAGGCCCCCACACTATTTTTACAGTGGAATAGTTCAGAGTTTAGAAATTTTGATGGATTCCAAAGCACAGTCAGACCCCCCGAAGCACCCTTAGCATCACTGTAGACATAGGATGCATTTGGCCAAATAAATTTAGCAACTTTATCAAAAATTTCCTTCATCATTTTGGTTTCTTGTAGTAGGCACACATCAATCTTATGTTCCACAACATAGTTCTTCAGAGCAAGTTGTTGGTGGGAGCTATTGAGCCCACAAACATTCCATGACATAACTCTCATTTCTGACCTTTTTTTGAGGACACATCCAATGTCCTCTGTTTACCTAGGGCAATCTCATTTGTCGTTTCTCTCATCCTAGTATGTCTCTGGGAGCGCCTTCCTAGCTTTGAGTCACCTCCTACATCTGCCTTCTTCTTCCTTCCTTTTTTCTTTGGTGTTGTCTAAATCCCTTCTTCTGCAATTTTCTCAAGCTTCAATGCCCCCATACTTTCTATAGATTCATCAACCATTCTGATGCTCTCTTCTTCCCAAATCTCACCATCCTCAATCATTGTCTCGCAAATCCCCACAGAGACCATCGTAAACGGAGGAACAAGCGCTAAAGAACCAGGGTCCTAGGTCATTTGGATAGTCAGAGGTTTAACATCAGACTCCAATAAGGCACTGGGGTTGACTGGGAAAAATGGTGGCTCAACAAAGGTGGGTGAAGGCAGAGGGTCATTAGGGGAAGGTGCAACATTTGGAGAAAGAATCCCAGAGTCCTCCGACGGAAGGGGATCAGTTCCCATAAAATTTGAAAGATTCTTCGAGGTACAGTCAACCTTAACCTCTTGACTGAAAGAGGATTTGCAGTCAGAGATAAGATGAACAAATTTTGTACACTTTTGACAGTATACCATAGAATTTTCATAACACATTGGTTGTGTCCAGTTACCAAACTTAGAGCATAGCTTAACTATGTTCGGAAGGACTTTATCAACACAAATATTAACACAGAATCTAGCAAATACTAACCTAGATTTTGACTTGGTAATAGAGCCAGTGGTGACAAATTGACCCAATGAATCCTCAATACATTTGATTGAAAATGACTTCATCCCAATACTCAAGAGGTAAGCCTGACAGCCGCACCCAAATTGGAGCCGACTTATTCAGATCTATAGCAGGGTCAAAACCTGGCTTCCAATGACACATAGCCAAGGTATGTTTCCCATACACCCATGGACCCATTGAAAGAGTCACCACCATGTCTTCTGCAGCCATGAATCTAAATAGAAAAATACCACCATCCATCGTGCAAATCTCCACACTATCCTTGAGACGCCATTTTTCTGCCGCCTATTTCTGAACCATATCCACCATTGGATGAAAAGAAAGAAATTTACCCACCACAGCATTCTCCATGGAGGAGAGAATCCTATCACAAATCGAATCAAGAATGTAAAAATACATCCCAGAAGCTGTGACAACCTCAGGTAAAAGAGGGGCCATGGAAGAGACTTTCTTGCCATTGGATAACACATCCTTCCAGCCAACAACCAGAAAGATCTCCACCGTCGGCACAAAATATTCACTCGGGACCGCAAAGGTCTTCGAAAGGCTCGTAGGTGAAAGCATTGTCCCTGCAAGAGTGGTACCCGAGGGACATAGGCCCGAAAGCGAGGTGCTCAGGTCAGGGAGGGACAGAGGGGGACCATTGGGTACCCCCAAAATAGAGTCCACCATGGATGCAGGAAGTTCAAATGCAGGCAGAGGAGAGGGAAGCAGGAAAACAATAATCAACTAAGAATACAGGATGTAACTTAAATAGATGTGGGTGTAATTATCTTCTATCTCAACCCATAACTAGGATTGCAATATGTTGTATATTTCATCAAGTTTTTCAAATCACATGGCTCCTATAATCTTATTATTAGTTGATTTCCTTTGTTTATGCATAAAAATAATAGTCAGAAGAGAAAAAAAATCCATATCTAAGATGGATATATTTCTCTATATGAAAATATGCTCACATAGAAAGGGACTCCACACTCAAGGATTAGAATTATATTGGGAGAATCCATTAGGTTTTTAGTTTTGAGACTAGGTATAATTGTCAAATAAGGATATCTAACTTTTATTGACAAAAAAAGAGAGAAAATAAACTTAAAGTAGGCAACATTTAATTTGGGGTAGCCAATCAATCTAACAAGCACCACCTAAAAGGTATTTTTTCCACTATCCGAAATCATCCTAGCTAATTGATCCAAAGCTAGTAGTAGAAATTTGTTTCCATATACCAAGTCATCAAAAAATATCATAAATAATATTTATTTGTGTGAACAAGGATATCACCTAACTAGTTCCCCTCCTAAGTTCTATTCACACTATTCTAGTTTTTTTAGGGTACTTATGTCTTTGTGTCTCATGTCATAATCTTCTTATATCATGTCCTCTCACCTTGCTTATATAAGCAATACCTCACTTGTACATGTTTGATCTTTCTTGTGGTTTTATTGAAACTCTTAGATTCTGGGTGGCTATCCCCATAGAAAAATCTTACATGGCATGTAAAGCATCCTATAACAGTTCTTACATGATATCAAAGCTTGTGGGATTTCTTTTTGTTATTATTTTTTAGAGATATAGGTTGTAGGTCTTGGTTTCTCTTGAAAAGTTGTGTATGATCTCATGCATTAAATGATGACCTAGAAAATAAAAATTAATAGAAATCCTAAATTTTTGGGGTTTCCTCTTTTTGGATTTGTATTTGTAAGAGAGGGGGACCAACCACGTTAAGGCCCCAGGTCATGGAGGGTCGAGAGCAGCAGGCTTCCCTAACTTACCTCAGTTTAAGGGAGTGTTAGGAGATGCAAGATGAGAATGATGATGGCTATAAGATCCTTCGATCACTTTACATGTGTATAATAATTTTATGTCGGTGATTATATCATTGAGTTATATGTGATTGATGTGTATGCCATATTTATGAGGACAATTCATATTAAGGTTGTATTGTGTGTCCATTGTACATGTGTATAAGACTTTTATGTTGGTTTCACATCAAGTGTGAATCAAAATTTTATGGTGATTAGAGTGTTCTCAATCTATATATGTTATTGATTTGTATGTCATATACATGGTACAATTCATAATAATTTTGTATTGTGTGCCCAATATGCATATGTGTATAAGACTTTTATGTTGGTGTTGCATCAAGTGTGAATCAAACTTGTATGGTAGGGTTAGAGTGCTTGTGTATATTAATATTTGTGTTTATATCATTGAGTTATATGTGATTGATGTGTATGCCATATTTATGAGGATAATTCATATTAAGGTTGTATTGTGCGTCCATTGTGCATGTGTATAAGAATTTTATGTTTGTTTTTGCATCAAGTGTGAATCAAAATTTTATGGTGATTAGAGTGTGCTCAATCTATATATGTGATTGATTTGTATGTCATACACATGGTGCAATTCATAATAAGTTTGTATTGTGTGCCCAATATGCATACGTGTATAATACTTTTATGTCGGTGTTGCATCAAGTGTGAATCAAAATTTTATGGTAGGGTTAGGGTGCTTGTTTATATTAAAATATTGGTGGTATTTATTCCATTAAGTCACATGCATGTGATTATTTGATATGAAATATGCATTGATCTAGTTAATATTATGGTTGAATTATATGTATGTCATTGGGTTTTGTGTGTAATACTATGTATGGTGTGTACATGAGGCTATTTTTATTAATTTTGTATGGTGTGCTTGGTGTACTTTGTGTGCTTACAAATTAGGCTTTGGTATACAATTGATTTGCATACACATTCATGTTTATGTGGAATTATGGTTGAATTCTATGTATGTCATCGGGTTTTGTGCATTATACTATCTATGGTGTGTACATAAGGCTATTTTTATTAAAATTATATGGTTTTCTTGGTGTACTTGGCATGCTTTCTGATTAGGCTTTGGTATACAATTGAATTGTACACACATCCATGTTTATGTGGAATTATGATTACATCACGTTTGGATTGAATTTGTAAATTGTACATCGAGTTCTTATCTGTATTAGGATTGAATGGTATTTATGTCATTGAGTGATATGTGATTGATTTTTTATACCATATTAATGAGGATAATTCATATTAAGGTTGTATTGTGTGCCTAATATGCATGTGTATCAAACTTTTATGTTGTTGTTGCATCAAGTATGAATCAAACTTGTATGGTGTGCTTAGAGTGTTCTCGATCTATATATATAATTGATTTGTATGCCATGTACATGGTGTAATTCATATTAAGGTTGTATTGTGTGCCCAATGAGTATCATAATTTTATGTTGGTGTTGCATCACGTGTGAATCAAACTTGTATAGTGTGCCTAGAGTCCTTGTGTACATTAATATTGGTGGCATTTATGTTATTAAGTCATATACATGTGATTATTTCATATGAAATGTAAATTGATCTAGTTCATATTATGGTTGAATAAGTATGCTATTGGGTTTTGGAATTATGATTACATCATATGCTAATTGAATTTGTAAAATGTCATGCTCGTGTGTGTATTAAGATTGAATGGTATTTATATCATTGAGCTATATGTGATTGATTTGTATACCATATTCATGATGATAATTCATATTAAGGTTGTATTGTGTGTCCATTGTGCATGTTTATGAGAATTTTATGTTTGTGTTGCATCAAGAGTGAATCAAGCTTGTTTGGTGTGCTTAGAGTGTGCCCAGTCAAATATGTGATAGATTTGTATGTCATATACATGGTGTAATTCATATTAAAGTTGTATTGTGTGCCTAATGTTCATATGTGTATAATACTTTTATTTTTGTGGTGCATCAAGTGAATCAAACTTGTATGGTGTGCTTAGAGTGCTTGTGTACATTAGTATTGGTGGAATTTATGACATTTAGTCATATGCATACAATTATCTCATATGAAACGTGTATTGGTGTGCTTAGAGTGTGCTCAATGAAATATGTGATAGATTTGAATGCCATGTACATGGTGATTCATATTAAAGTTGTATTGTGTGCCCAATGTGCATATGTGTACAAGAATTTTGTGTTGGTGTTGCATCAAGTGTGAATCAAACTTGTATGTTGTGCTTAGGGTGTTTGTGTACATTAGTATTTGTGTCATTTATGATATTTAGTCATATGCATGCAATTATTTCATATGAAATGTAAATTGATCTAGTTCATATTATGGTTGAATGTTATGTATGTCATTGGGTTTTCTGTATAATACTATGTATGGTGTGTACATAAGTCAATTTTTTATTAAATTTGTATGTTGTATTTGGTGTGCTTGTGAATTAGGATTTAGTATGCAATTGACTTGTATTCACATACATGATTATGTGCAATTATGATTACATCACATGTGTGAATTTACTTTTAAAAATGTATGTCATGTACTTGTGTGTATTAGGATTGAATGGTATTTGTATTATTGAGTTATATGTCATTGATTTGTAAGCTATATTGATGAGGATAATTCATATTGCGGTTGTATTGTGTGCCCATTGTGTATGTGTATAAGAATTTTATGTTTTTGCATCAAGTGTGAATCAAAATTGTATGGTGTTCTTAGAGTGTGCTCAATCTATATATGTGATTGATTTGTATGTCATGTACATGGCACAATGCATATTGTGGTCGTATTGTGTGCCCAATATGCATATGTGTATAATAATTTTATGTTGGCGTTACTTCAAGTATGAGTTAAGCTTGTATGGTGTGCTTATAGTGATTGTGTATATTAATATTGGTGACATTTATATCATTAAGTTGTAAGCATGTGATTATTTCATATGAAATCTAGTTTATATTATGGTTGAATGTTATGTATGTAATTGGGTTTTGTGCATAATACTATCCATGGTGTGTACACAAGGCTATATATTATTAAATTTGTATGGCATGCTTGGTGTATTGTGTGTGCTTATGAATTAGGCTTTGGTATGCAATTGACTCGTATACACATCCATGTTTGTAGAATTATAATTACATCAAATGCGTGAATTGACTTTGTAAAGTGTATGTCATGTTCTTGCATGTATTAGAATTGAATGGTATTTATATCATTGAGTATGTGATTGGTTTGTATGCAATATTCATGAGGATAATTCATACTAAGGTTGTATTATGTGCCCAATGTGTATATGTGCATAATGCTTTTACATTGGTGTATCAAGTGTGAATCAAACTTGTATGGTGTGATTAAGAACTCTTTTGTGAATTAGTGTTGACAACATTCATGTCATTTAAACTGTATACATGTGATTGATTCATATGGAATATAAATAAGTTAAATTTTATGTATGCCATTGATTTTTTGTGCATAATACTCTCTATAGTATGTACATAGGAATCATTTTTATTAGATTTGTATGGTGTGCTTGGTGTGCTAATATGAATTAGAATTTGACATGTATGCAATTTTCTTCTAGACACATCCTTGTTTATTAGAAATGTTTGTGAAGATTGCATTGCATGTGTGAATTGAACTTGTATGGTGTATCTCATGTGCTTGAGTGCATTAGATTGAATGGTATTTCTGTCATTTCATTATATGTGATTGATTTGTATGTCATGTACACGAGGATGATTTATATTATAGTTGTATTGTATGTCCAATGCATATATATGTGTAGACACTGAAAAAATGTCTCGAGTTTGCAAGGAACATTTTATCATTGATTCGCTTTCTTCCTTGCATAATTAAATAATTTTAAATATTTAATTATTATCTAATGTCATTTTCCTCTATTAATTAAATAATTCTTACATATTTAATTAATTCACTTTATCTTATTCCTCTCTTGATTAATTTAAATAAATATCAATTTTATTTAAATTGTGTCATTAATTATCCTTTTTTATTCTATAATTAAATGAATTATTATTTATTTCCATTTTCCTCTATAATTACATAATATTTTTTTATTAAAATTATTGTTTAACTATTTAATTATAGAGATAAGAATAGGATATATAATTATCTAAATATCTTTTTTTTAATTATGGAAAGAAAAGGATAAATTTAATTATTTATCATTTGCCTCTTTTGAAAAAAAAAAATTAATTATTTTTTAATTATTTAATATTTAGCATTCCACCTCTTCTTCTATAATTAAATAATATTTTTATTATTTAATTATTCATCTCACCATTCCCTAAATTAAATAATGATTTTTATTATTTAATTTATCCTTTTCCTAGCTAAGTCCTAAATCTCAACTAATTTCTTGAGTTTTGGTCCATCCATCCCTATCATTGTCTCAATTGACCTCATCCATTGATCATGATACATCATCATCTTATCCTAGCCCTTCATTTTAATTATGATTTCTATAAAAGCAAGCCATCGTCTTCATTTTAATTATGATTTCTATAAAAGCAAGCCATCGTCTTCATTTTCCTTTAACCATAATCTTTGAAGTTTTGCTATCAAGAGATCAAGCTATCAATTGTCAACATCAAGCTCATTGAGTATATTGCATACTACAAATCTAAGAACAAATAAAGCAAGATGGAAAAGAGAAATGGAGATGATTCAACTATGGAATAGGAATTGAGGTTTATTTCTTTATTATTGTGATTTCTATGTTCATTTGTGTTTCATTATTGGATTAGGGTCTTATTTCTTGAATTAGGTAGTTTTGTGGTAGTTGTCAATGATCCATGCTTATTATCTTGAATTTTACTCTAACTACATTTGGTGAACCTGATATGAACTAACCAATTTTTTTGAAATTTTAGAAAAATTATGATTTTTAGTTCACCACAATCGATTCGAAGAATGACAAAATTGGGCTTTAAGACGTTGCAATCATTGTACGACATGACACAATTATTTGTCACAGAGTCACAATCATCACCTAGAATGATGCATTTGACTGTTATTGTTTAAAATCTCAAATCATTCAATTATTGTTCTTTTAGGGAATTCTTTGAGCCTTTGGTTATCATTGACACACTAAAGGTTTACAAATTAATATCATATACATCATCAGTTTTTCTATTTTTTGTTAGATCTATGTGTTTTTGTAGCCTAGGGTTTCTGCATCACAATCACCTAACAAAATGTCACAATCATTTACCTGTGCACTGCAATCACCATTTCATTCGTCGTAGTCACAATTTCTTCGTCCCACTCACAGTTTTATTTGTTGCAATCACAATTTTCTTTGCCGCAGTCACAGTTTTCTTCATCGCAATCCTTTATTTCTGCATCATAGCTAGGTGATGCATTTGAGCCTTTGTGCACCACAATTGACTGTCACAACAAAAAGAGGGTATAAATTTGAGAGTTTTTATATTTTTATTTTTGCATCCATTAGGGTAGAGGTTTTATGTGTTACTAATATCAGATCTTCAACTTGTGCCAATCATTGGGAGAAGACCTTTTGATCTAAACTACTAATCATTTTTTTTGTAGGGTTCCATTGTGTGTTTGTGATTTCTAAATTAGGAACATTTGGAATTGGTGCTTAAAAAAACAAGTGTCTTATGTGTTTGGTGCACTTGAAAATTGTGTTAAATCCTAGATTGGTGTGTGTATATCCTCTCCCATTGCACTTTGTGTGATCTTGGGTGTAAGAGAAACACATATCAATCTCTTTTCTTTTTAGGGGGCTTGCCTTTGAGACACATCCTAATAGAGAACTCAAGGGTGATGACCTCAAAGCATGTTTTTTTGGGTGGGTTATATCAAAGGGGTAAAGGCGAGAGTTGGTAACTCTATCTAGGGACATTATACCTTGTGTACAAATTATGTGGAACAAATTACCACATTCAACATGGCTAGAGGATTAAGTGTCTCATGTCTGAAGTATACCTTCGGTGTTCACTGACCTCCTAGAAAGCCATTATTATTATCTAAGCTAGACATTTTTGGCCATTTATTATTGTGGTGCAAGGGATGTGAATTGTACCCTAAAGTTACCATGTTTTTCCATGGTTGAGGTGTAAGGTGTCTTGCTAGAGTTTCCACTCTTTCAAAGCGAGGGGTATCAAGGTGGTCCATGATCTTGGTATACCCTCTTCACCCACTCCTTGGATGAATATTCCTTAGGTTGTGCTTGTTAAGGTGTCTTGCTAGAGTAATCACTCTTTCGGGGGTGAGGTAAGCCCACTTTATTATGCAAATCCTATTTTTCCTTAGGTTGTTCTTGTCTTCATTGTTTATGAACCAAGGTCAAGTGAGTTTTGTGGAAGAAAACTTGTAAACATACTTGATTACCAAAAAATCAGAGTCAAAATCAACCAAATATGTTTTTCAAGTAATTTTTGTGTTTAAAGATCAAATTCAAACTTGCCAAAAATAGTAAACAACCTACAAAACATCAAATTAGGGTAAAAATATAAAACACTGCAACTATTTACCAGAAAATCATAATCATCAAACACTACACCATAATAGTTAGAAGTTTTAGGAAGTTGAAAACTTGCATTTGCTTGTGTGCCACAATTGATCAATCCTGCATCGTAATTGACTAGCTCTACACCGCATCTATGGCTTGAAACATCACAACTATTAGGATCAAAAAATTTGAGGAAATATTTGTACATCCAACTTTCAGTTCCCTTATAGACTATGAGCACTCAGATCAAAGATTTGTTTAGATTCAGTCAGTCCATCCATAGCATTTCATCATTCACCTTAGGTTATCTTGAATAGTCCTAGTTTGCATCACCTCATTCTAACTTCATTTGAGCACCATATTTGAGTCATGAGATTAGGAGGCTTATCATACTATTGGGAAGACTATTAGTCTCATTTCTAGGTGTCTTGACCTTATCATACCTCTCATCAATCTTATCTCTAGGTTGGGCCTACAACTCATGTGTCTCATTTAGGTTCACCTTTGGTCAAATCATCATCATCTTGGTCTATCCTTTTGAGGTCTTGGCATTTAGAGCTGTCACTTTAGTTCATCATAGATTTCTTAGCATCCTCCTCTAGGGTTCAAGGTTGTATATCCATCCCAAGTATAGTCATAACTTCATTTCCACTTTTGCATATAAAAAAATTGGCCATAGTTTGCATTGTCATCCTTATAGTCCAAAAAATACCAAAACATAGCATAGTTTTATTACCATCTTCCATTTTCATCCTTAGTTTGTATCTCTATCTTAGTTGAATACATATCAAGGGTCTCATCATCCAAGGGTCAAAAGTATTATATAGTCTTGACTAGGGCACAAAGGAAACAAAGAGACATGGATTCTTCATATGACCCCTATTTTAATCCAACTAGCAACATGAACTTTGGGTCAACATCAAACCCACCTCAAATAAAACAAGGTGAAACACTAAACCCATTTTCCAATTTCATAATGAATGAGGTCAACAAGCACCTAACACCCGAATAGATTGAAGAAGCTTCCCAAGATGCTAGGATAGTGTGAATTGTAGAGAAGCTATTCAAGGTAGATCCAAATAAGTACTTTCTTGCACTTGATCAACAAGGTGCCAAGCTCCCCTTTTGTTTTGACACTTTCACAACTATAGAGGGAACAACACAAACCCAAACCCAAGGTCTTAATCAAAACACACTTTCACAAGGTCAATCATTCTCACCATAGATGAACACTAGTTTTCCTCTTAGGAGAACAACACATAATGTGACAACTACACACATCCCCTCCACTCCAACATTTGGCACCAAAAGGACACATGCAATATCAACCACACACATCCCCTCACTTCCAACAAGGCAATCAAGATTCTTTGCAATAAAACATTGATCCAAATGCAACACTTACATCCAAATTTAAAAACTAAAACCATCACCACACACTCAACACCAATATCGACCCCCTCATGCAAAGTCAACCAAACATGCCATCATTAACTATGGAAACTCTGGTACAACAAACGCAAGTAATGCAATGATAAATGAAAAATATGTGATTCGGTACAACAAAGAAGACATACTCAATTGAGGAATTATGTCCTTATCCCTTTGATAGAAGCAGATACATGCCACCTTTCCCACAACACTTCAAAGTTCCAAGCTTTAACAAATATAAGGGGAAAGGAGATCTAGTAGAACACACAATGAATTTCAACACAACATGTATGGGAATTGCCTATGAGCCTACATATAAAAGATTATTTCCATGTAGCCTTTTAGGGCAGGCTCAAGAGTGGTTCACACACCTTCCTCCTAGGATACAAACATGGAATAAAATAGATAAAAAATTATTGCACACTTTGCCTATAACATTGACACTGACATGACTAGAAAAATTATGACACAACCAAACATAAAGAGGGATAGTCGCTTACACCATAGTATCAAAGATGGTGAATCATATCTAGTAAATTTCCCTATCACATACCATAAAAATAGTTGGTTCCTATTTTTATAGAAAGCCTCAACACAAAATTAATGCATCAACTCCAAATCCAGTGTTGCACTACAATTAAGGATGTTATTGAGAAATGTGTCTTTATTGAGTGGTGAAAGGACTAGTCAAAATCTTCAAAGAGAAGCAAAATTCTCCTAATGACAAAGGAAAATTCTGGTCTAGAAATAAGAATGTCACCAATGATGGGGTAGTTGATTCCAAAGTGGTTAACCAATTTCAACCCACCATTCATATTAAAGGTCCTTATACACACAATAATCCAAAACCAATTCATGACCAAACGACAAAAATAACTCAAAAAAATCAACAACGTAGAGGTCCCCCACAAACAAACATCCCTAAAAAGACATACACACCCTTAGGGAAACCCATTGAGTTGGTCTCAAAGAAAATTTTACAGTCAAGTTTCATTCAACTTCCAAACATTAAATCATATGAACCAACACTAGTCAAATCAAATTGGTGAAATGATAATAAACATTATGAGTACCATTGTACCAAAGGACATAAAACACCATCATGTTGGACTCTTAAGAACCTTATCCAAGACCTTATTCAACGAGGTGACATATCAATGGAAAATTCACAAGGTAAGAAAAATGTTGACCATACTATATTCAAGACTCCCCTACAAGACCATGGAAAAGGAAAAGCCTCTGGTTCAAGGAACAATACCAATAACAATGCCAATTAAACCAATGTCGCATATGACTACATCGTCCATCACATTCGGTCCTTTGATAACCACATTGCTACCATTACCATCAATAAAAACTTGGAATACATTGTTACCACTCACAGAGCTAAAGTGACCTTGCAAGAAGATACCTCCAATCTGCAACCAAAAAGCCAATATAACCTCCTAGACCATCTAAGAAATATTCTTGCACAAATATCTATTTTGGAGTCACTTCACATATCCCCCAAGAATAAGGCCATTCTGGACAAATCTTTGCAAGATACATCTGTGCCCACTGACCTAAATGTCAACCAATTTCAAGCGATGGTAGAATACTTAGCCACCACCCATCACACCACTATTTTTGAGCAAGATATTTCCACACATAAACCATACTATAACAATCCCTTACACCTTGAGGTATACACTAATAAACACAAAATCAAACGAGTCTTGGTAGATAGCTGAGCAGGTCTAAATATATGCACCCTAAAATTGGTCACAACATTAGGATTCTTTGAAGCTTATATAGAAAAATATAAGAAAATTATTATCAAGGCTTATGACGAAGTTGAGCACTCATCCAAGGGCATAATCAAACTTCTTGTAAGAGTTTGTCCCTCTATTCAAAACATAATATTCCAAGTATTAGATTTTGAATTATCATACAATCTTCTCCTTGGTCACCCATGGATTAACACCATGAGGGTCATAGCCTCCACATACCATCAATGCCTTAAGTTTCCCCTTAAAGACATCAAAATCACTGTACTAGGTGATCCCGACCCCTTCCAATATTGCAATAATTTGAAAGGGACCACTAAGCATCAAGTGCCTATTAATCAAGAATCCTCATCCTTCGCCTCATCACATTACATTGATCCATCTTCTATGGCTAAATCATCCACTCCATCCACTACACCTTTTGAACCTAAGGTCCAGATCCATGACATGGGATGTGGTGAATACAACATGGAGAGTTTATTTTGTGTTGTGAAGCTGCCCACATCACCAAAATCTTATGGAAAACCTCATCCTATCAAGAAGGAATCTAAGTTCATAATTGAAACCCCCCTACCACATTCACTAAGTGGGGTGAGTTGAACAAAGATTCTATAGGTGAGGATATTTCTATATGGATTTGCAAAGATGAAGATACTAAGCCTAAGAAATTACCGATTGAGTGATATTCAAAAGGGTTCTAGATCATGAAGCAAAAATGATATGATGGACATAGTGGTCTTGGCTTGAACAAACATGGAATGAAAGAACCAATATTGCCACCTTGATTACCAAAGAACATTAGGTTAGGGTATGTACCACCAAAGGCGAGTCCTCCTCATACTAAGTTGCCTTCAAGTGAAAATTTTGACGCTTCAAATAAAATTGAGACATCTTATGAATACCATACTGAAACTGACTCTAATGAATGGGAGTGGGATTCCTACACATCTAGCATGACTATGACCTAGTTGAGATTTTTCAAGAGCTTGACTTATCATCTTGCTTGAACAAAGCCATGAGCCACAATGCTTGGATCAATTCCTTTTGGGCTCTTGATAATACCTCAATTTTTATCATATCCACTTATTCACTGAGCCTTAACAATATTAATGGTGGCTTACCCCTTGTTTTCCTGAAACTAATAGATTGAGATCAATAAGGACCACTGAGTTTAGACACATTCAAGAATGATGAAGCGATAGCTGAGTTTACGGGACTTCGAGAAGGGATACCAAGTGGGGATCATAAAGGTTTTATCATAGAACTCAACAACACAACATACTTTGGAGAGTCTACCTCACCCTCCAGTTGCAAAAATAAGAAAAATAAAAAGAATATGTCTCTAGGCGAAGACCCAAAGGCTCCTTTAGACCTAGAAAAAGTAAAAATAAGGACATATCCGAAGGTGAAAACCTCTTTGAGGTGCCTAAGGATGGAGGGTTGGATAGTCTCCCCGTAAATCAAGAGAGATCACCATTGCTTGTGGAAAAATCAAAAGAGGTCAATCTGGGTACAAAAGATAATTCTAGAATCATTCATCTTGCAACATCTCTGACCATTAAAGAAAAAATATAGTTTACCACTTTCTTCTCTAAGAGACAAATCAATTTTTCTTGGTCATATGCTGATATGCTTGGGTTGGATCCTGAGCTAGTTCTACATCATTTTACATTGGTTCCAAATGCTAAACTAGTCAAATAGAAATTGAGAAAAATGCATCCACAGATTGGGCTCTTAGTGAAAGTAGAATTGAAGAAATTTTTGGATGTTGCTTTTATTCATCCCATAGACTATGTAGAGTGGATATCAAATCTGGTTCCTATCACTAAAAACAACAAGTGGAATAAGAGTATGTACATATTTCAGAGATCTAATCAAAGATTTTCCTAAAAATGACTTCTTGTTGCCTAATATTGACATCATAGTAGACCTTATAGCAGGATATGAGATGTTATCACTTATGGATAGTTTTCAGGATATAGTCAGATCAGAAACACCCTAGAGGATCAACATAAAAAAAACTTCACATGTTCTTGGGGTACATTTTGCTGGAATATTATGCCATTTCGTCTTAAGAATTCCAGAGCAAGGCATCAAAGAGCTATGACTACCATCTTTCATGATGACATGCATATGCTTATGGAAGACTATGTTGTTGACTTATTAGAAAAATACTTATCAAGAGATATCCCTCTAGTAGTATTGGACAAGATTTTCAAGAGGTTAGAAGAGTACAAAGTTAGGTTAAATCCAAAGAAATGTGTTTTTGGAGTCTAATCAAACAAACTCCTAGGATATATTGTCTCTCCTAGAGGTATTGAAGTTGATCCTGAAAAAGTGAAAGCTATCATGGACATTCCTCCACCAACAAATATAAGTCAGTTATGAACTCTACAAGAAACACTATAGTCTATTTGAAGGTTCATTACTCAATTGGTAGATAAGTGTCCTATGTTTAAGCATTTACTACGTAATGGAGTCCCATTCACATGGACCAAACGTTTCCAGGAAGAATTTAAACATATAAAGGATTATTTATTGACTCCTCTAGTACTCATGCCTCCCATTGATGGTAGACACCTAATATTATACATATCAACAACCGCATCAGCATTGGGGGAATTGTTAGCACATAATGCAATGATGGAAGGGAACAAGATATCTATTATATCAGTCATGCTCTTTTAGGATATAAGCCTAATTACTGTCCCATTAAATGAGCATGCCTTGTGGTTGCTTTCGCCACACAAAAATTTAGACATTATATTCTGAACCATCAAACAAAATTGATAGCTAAGATTGATCCCTTAAAATATCTACTTAGCAAGGAAACTTTGACAAATCGACATGCATCCAAATATGTCATCTTTGGTGATACCCTTTACCATCGTAGTTTAGATAGCACCCTCCTAATATGTCTTGATTTAGATGAAGCAAAAATGACTTTACAAGAGGTACACAATGGTATATGCAGAGCTCACTCTATTGGTCCTACCCTCGCCAAGAAGCTTATGCAAATTGGATAATATTGGCCTTCTATGGAACATGATTCCTATCACTTTATGAAGAAATGTTTCCAATGTTAGATACATGGAGATCTGGTGCACACACCTGCTTAGGGGCTTCATCCAGTTACATCACCATGGCCATTCTCTCAATGGGAACTCGGCCTTGTGGGAAAAATCCATCCTACCTATGCCAATGGTCATAAGTTTATCCTCGTTGCAACTGAGTACTTTACTAAATGGATCAAAGCTATTCCAATGACCAACATCACTGATAAAGAAATATCCAAGTTCATCCTCAATTAAATCATGTGCCAATATGGTGTTCCCCAATCCATCATCATGAATAAAAGTCATCCTTTCAAAAATCAAGATGTTTTTGAATTGTGTGAGGGATTCTGCATCCAACATTATTTTTCCACTCCATACTACCCCCAAGGTAACGGTCAACTTGAGGCATCGAATAAAACTATCCTAAAAATCCTAAAGAAGATCGTTGATGACATTGGTTGTGACTGACACATCCAACTGAATCCCACATTATGGGTCTATCATACTAGCGTTGACACTCCCACATGAGCCACTCCATATTCCCTCATTTTTGGATCTAAATCATCCTTCCCATTGAGGTTGACTTACCATCCTTGAGCATATCTATGCAACAGTTCATTGATGAGGAATAATATTGTATATCATGCTTGTATGAGCTAGAAATATTGGATGAGAAGCAACAAAACACATTAGTTCATTTACAGACATATAAGAACCATCTTCATTGCAGTTACAATAAGAAAGTTTGAGTTAGGCATTTTGACATTAGTGACTTGGTCTTGAAAAAAAATCTCAAGAATCAAATAGAGAGAGAAACCAAGGAATTTAAAGCCTAATTAGTTGGGTCCTTTTATCACAACCGCTATTAGAGCCTATCAACAACATGCACCTTTGCAAGTACTATACCTAGCTCTCAGAGAATCCCATCAAAATTCAAATAGGCATCTTGGTGGCACCAAAAAAGTGGAAAAATAAAAAACATATTAAAGAGAAATAATCTATCCAATAGTGAAAACCACTCCAGTGGTGCTTTGAGCAAGTACCATGGTGAAAACCTGACAAATAGATGCCATGTGTAGTTTGTGTTTTCTCCACCATCTATTA
Source organism: Sequoiadendron giganteum (assembly GCA_007115665.2). Taxonomy (NCBI): domain Eukaryota; kingdom Viridiplantae; phylum Streptophyta; class Pinopsida; order Cupressales; family Cupressaceae; genus Sequoiadendron; species Sequoiadendron giganteum. The sequence continues at coordinate 222,823,923 of CM021101.1, forward strand.
TCACTCTATTTGATTTTCCACTTTCACCCATCCATCACGCATATCATTTATCCATAATAAAGCCTGGTCATCCTTCTCATTGCTCGAGAGTCATTGGAATTTTGCGTCCTTCTCTTTTTCATATCCATCCATAATAAATGTCACCTATTTTCTCACATCTATAATAAAGCTGGTGCTATACCTGATTGGGGGAAATTCTTGGACTTAGGTTTCACATGGGATCCTAAACACAATATCAACATTTATAACACAACAAAAAATCCAAAAAAAAAAATAGAAAACAACAAAATCCAAAAAAAATATAGAAAACATCAAAATCCAAAAAAAAAATAGACAACATCAAAATCCAAAAAAATAGAAAACAAAAAAAAGCAAAAAAATAGAAAACATCAAAATCCAAAAAAATAAAAAACATGTGAAAAACTCCAAAAATAGAGTTAGAGTCTATGTCAGTCCAAGTGGTTGAACTATGATGTCTCTACATATGTTACATAGGAAAGGCCATCATTGATGAGCCCCCAAGGCACTAAGTCAGTCCTTTAGGGTTTGTCGAGTCGAGTCAATCATGATCCACCTTCCATAATAAACTATCCATGCTCAAAGTTAGTCGAACTACGTTGTCCCTATGCTTTACGTAGGAAAGGTCATCATTGATGAGCCCCCGAGGCATTGGTTCAGTTCCCTAGGGTTTTTCATAACATGGTCTTCATCCATCAGTATCCAAGTCTCACAATAAACAATCCCTTGCTAAGGTTGACATTGAGCAGACACAAACAACAATCAAATAAGATAATTGAGCTTATCAAAATCGGGAAACAACAAGAAAACCATCCAAAAAGTCTTCAACCATCACAGATCAATTTCTTAAAAAATCCACTTGTCAAATAGTCAAACAATCAAATGGTCTTATACAGGATGTCACATTGTTGAATCCAAACTCAATCTGTCATTGGTCTTGTATGACATGCTTCACTCCTGAAACCAAACTTGGTCCATCAATCCTATCAAGTTGTCTTATACAGGTTGTTGAGCTCTCGAAACTAGATTCAATCTATCATTGGTCTTATATGACGTTTACCATCCTTGAAACAAGAGACTATCATTATCTAAAGTTTGATCATATAAACAATAATTGGTAAATGATCTAAATGGTTGTTGACTCTGTTGGTCCAATTTATTTTATCTTTTATTGATTTATCTTGAGTTATGTTATTGTGCCCCTCGAGAATTTCCCAAGAAGGGTTTAGACAAGCGATGATGAATCATGATCTTTTTCTCTTTGATTTCTATTTGTGGTTTGTATTGGAAATATGATAGGGGTAACTTGGTTCCTTATATGTGTTTGAATTTCCATTTGGCATAATCAAAGCATCCTATGCAAGCTAAAGCTCAAATCAAATATTTTTTTTCATTCAAGATAAACATTCTTTGTGGTTACTTCCTCACATGTCCCAACAAGGTTTTATGGTTCTTAGTCTGTGTCATGGCATTCCTTGTCTATCGTGTGTCTGTTATTTTTGCAAGGGATAACATATCACACCTTGGTCTATGTCATATCTTGGTGTTCATCATCCATTTCCATAATAACTTCTATGATGGTAATTATGCAATTAAATAGGAGCTTGAACATTTATTAGCACGATCTCAAGATAACAAGTCTCAATTCATCTGTTTCATTCTCCCCTTCCATTCTTCTCTCATTTCTTCTCTTTGCACTATTCCCTTTCATCCATTCTCACAAGCATCCTAATGGCATGTTGTGACACAAAAAAAAAGTGTATTAGTCGTACCATCCTTCATCAACAATCATGTTAGGACATCATAGATGTAATCATCATATGCATATTAGGCCATCCATACTGCATTAGAAAATAAAAAATATCCATAGCATTGCATCATATAGAACCATCATCCATATAAGCATCACATAAGAAACATATCATAAGCATATAGGTATCCATTCATACATTAGAACATACATAAGCATAGGAAATATTCATGTGCATGCATCTCTATATCATAAGCATGTATAAGCATAAACCATACATAGGACATACATAATATCACATCATAAATCTGCATCATATAGGAACATTACATAAACATAAAATGCATAACCATACCGCCACATCATAAATTCATCACATAGAGACATGTACATAGAATCATAAGCATCATATAATCACCGCCAAAAATCATATATCTCATATATATATATATATCAAAAAATGGTTTCACAATACAATATCATGATGTATCCCAAAAATGGATCTTGTAGGCTTGATAAAAAATGCAAATGTTTGAATGCATAAAAAAACATGTGAAACAAGATTAGCTTGTGCTGCCCTCATCCCCTAGTCCTGATGGTGGTTTTCTCTCCTCTCTCTGCTATGACCTGGATGGCCTCTCATAGGGTCTTGATCTATGTCACTGTGAGACACCTCCACTTCTCTGTGATCTCCTAGAATGTGCTTGACTCTATGATCGGCTCTCTATGTAGCTCAGAACCCTATATGCTATAAGCAGTGCATCCTCATAGTGTCTCTGGTAATACTCTACTACTCTCCCTGCCTAATATAACTCTTGATCCAAATCTTTCATGGGTCCACTGATAGTAGAAATGAAATCAATGCATCTTTGGTCTACCCTTTATGCTCGTATGACTATCTAGTCCCTCTCAGCTATTAGGTCCTACACCATCCCTATAAGGTTGGCATTTTTGTTAGGAAATATTACATTTAACCCATGATCTTATTCTATTTCCTACATAATCCATGAGAGATAAACATGCATACAAGTAATCACATTGCATAGATCAAATAGACAAGCCACAAGATAACACAAGATATACCCTAGGAAAACCCTCAAGAGGGAAAAACCCAACCTCCAAAAGCATCCATACTCCATCATATTATTCAACAATAAAGAAATGCAAGAGTTAAAATTAATACCTCTAAAGCATCAAGCCCTCCAATGCATTCCCATGTGTCCAAGCATGAATCCACACATCCCAAGCCATGCTTCACAAATGCAGTCCTCAGAAAGACTCAATAATGACGTCCTACTCTCACAGCTAACCTCAACCACTACACATGTGTTTTCTTTTATAGACACAAGCTCACATAAAATATAACTAGTTGTAAGGTAAAACCATGTACCACAAAACCATGTGAATGCAAAACCACTAACCCCTTATTTAATATTGGGTTTTACAAGGACCTGAAACCTAAAAAAAGAGAGAGCTACATAAAATTAAAGACACAGACCAACAACAACCAAAATAAAAGCAACCATAAAGAGAAAGACAAGACTACACAAGCTACATTAAACAAGTTTTGAAGGAGCCTTAAACCCTTTTATAAATTGGTTTTGACAAGGACCTTAAACCCTTAGATACACTTAAGCACTGCCTAAATTATCCATGTGTCAACAAAACAACCACTTAGAACATCCAAATTTGAGCCCAAGAACATAGAAAAACTCAAAGGAAAGACCATTGATCCAAGAGTTAAAATCTATAAAACATTAGCTTCTATATAGCACCAATCCACACACACAACATGTTCTTCCCTAAAACACCATTCCACCTGGTCAACCAACCCAACCTCCACCTCTAAAGGAGAGGACTCCCCTCTGTAGGAGAGGATGAAGAGAGACCCCTTACCACCAAAGCCACAACTCTCCAACCCAAACATGCTCCACCTCAATAGGAACCGAAATAAGGGTGGAGATCTTCCCGCCAACCCAACAACATCCATCTCCACCACAATAGAAGATGGTTCCTCCTTAAAAGGAACAATATCACCCTCAATAGGAGACACCAGTTGAGAAATCCAATGGAAAGGAACCTCAAAATAAAGGGATAACCCAACATCCCTTAGCATCACAAGCATCGGGTACCAGTAGGAAGAAGATAAAAACACAACAATCAACTCACAAAACTAGGTCCAAAAAAAAGATAATAGGAATATTCCAGCCACCAACAAGCCAATACCAATCAAAACATAGATGATTAGCTAAAAAACACAAAAATCCTTCTGCCAATAAACAATAATACCCCCTTTTTTCCTCATAAGCTTCATAACCACAAAGGAGGCCACAAAAAATTCTATAAACCACAAAGAATACTGGGTTAACAGAGAACTCAAAAACCAATCATTAGCAAATAAATCAAAATAAAACAACCTACAATCCATGAAATGTTGTAGAGAGAGCCCAAGAGGGAAAGAGGAAATAGTGCAAAGAAGAGTCAGAGAAAAATCCAAAACAAGAAGCATACCACCCACCCCAACATGCCAGTCAGAGCTAAAAAGAGAACATTCTAATGAAAAAAACCCCGCAAGGAACCAAAGCACACACCAACAAGGCTTTCTTGCAGCCCAAAATCAGTCCAAGTAGCCAATAGAACGTAAGGAAGAAAACTAGCAGCACCGACACAACCAACTACACCCTAGAACCACAAAGAATCCAAAAGCTAGCCAAAGACAAAGCAACAAAAACCCCACAGCCTGCCATCCACAACATGCAAGAGAGAGAGCCCAAGGGGGCAAGGGGGAACAAAGCAGAGAAAAATCAGTGAAAAGGACAACACAAGAAGCACCCCATCCACCCCAACGCATCGTTCATAGCTAAAGATAGACCACTCCATCGATAAAACCCCCGCATAGGACCCAAAGAACCCACGAACAAGGCTAACCTGTAGCCCAAAAGAAGCACAAGCAACCAAAAAAATGTGAGGAAGCCAAATAGAAACCCCACCCAAGCAACCAATTGCAACCCAACAACACAAAAAAAAAAAAGCCAATAGGCGGAACCCATAAGCCAACAAGTTACAACGAGTAATAGAAAAATCCTAGGAGGGCAAGGAGAAACAATGTAGAGAAGATTCAGGGACCAGGCCAAAAAAGCACATCATCTGCCCCAACACATCGGTCAGAGCTAAAGATAGACCAATCCATTGCCAAAACCCCTACAAGGAGCCCAAATCACACACCAACAAGGCTTTCCTACAACCCAAAAGCAACAGAAGTAGCCGAAAAAAAGTGGAGAAACAAACCTGCAACACCAACCACACAACCAAATCTGCAACCTAGAAACCCAATGGCTCGTGAATGGCAAAGCAGTCAAAAATCATAAGCCATCCATCTACGTCATCATCATCTGGATTAGATTCTCTAGCTCCCTCTCACTTAAACTCCCACTCCCATTGCCATATGTGTATAAATATTTTTTGTTAGTGTTGCATTAAGTGTGAGTCAAACTTGTATGGCGTGCTTAGAGTGCTTGCGTGCATTAGTATTGGTGGGAGGTATGTGATTAAATCATATATACACGATTATTTTATATGGAATGTAAATTGTCTTAAATCATGTAATGGTTGAATGTTATGTATGGTAGTGGTTTTTGTGCATAATACTCTATATGGTGTGCACTTAAGGCTATTTTTGAATAAATTTGTATGGTGTTCTTGGTGTACTAATAAGAAATAGGCTTTGGCATGTATGCACTTGATTTATATCCACAATCTTATTTATATGGAATTTATGTTATGAATACATCATATGTATAAATTGAATTTGTATGGTGTAGGTCATGTTCTTGTATGCATTAGGATTTAAGGGTATTTATAGTATTGAATTATATGTGATTGATTAGTGTGTGCATTAGGATAAATCATATTAAGTGTGTATTGTGTGCCCAACGTGTATGTGTATACAACCTTTATGTTAGTATTGCATCAAGTGTGAGTCAAACTTGTATGGTGTGTTTAGAGTGCTTGTGTAATTTAGTATTGGTGGAATTATGTCATTATGTTGTATGCATGTGATTCATTCACTAGGAATATAAATTATTCTAGTTCATATTATGGTTGAATTTTTATTAAGTTTCATGCAAAATAATCTACATGGAGTTTACAAAGGGCCAGATGTGCTAATTTTAATTAGGCTTTGATATGTATGCAATTTCATGTAATGATTACATCACATGTGAATTGAATTTGTATAAAGTACCTTCGGTTCTTCTGTTCATTAGATTGCATGATATTTATATCATTGAGTTATATGATTGATTTATATGCCATGTACATGAGGATAGTTTATATTAAGATTGTATTATGTGCATAATGTGTATATATGCATAAGGATTCTATATTGGTTTTGCATCAAGTGTAAATCAAACTTGTATGGTGTGCTTAGAATGCTTGTGTGCATTAGTATTATTGGAATTTATGTGATTGATTAATATGGAATATAAATTGGAATTGTTGAATGTTAAAGTTGTATGGTGTGCTAATGTGAATTAAGTTTTGACATGTATACAATTGAATTTTATACACATCCTTGTTTATTTGGAATTTAAGCTATGATTACATCACATGTGTGAATTGAATGTGTATGACGCACCTCATGTGCTTGTGTGCATTAATATTGAATAGTATTTAGACCAATATATATATATATATATATATATATAAATAAGGCTCCTAGGATTTGGTACATGTAAATATCCTTGTTTAGTATAGCTTTTATGTTAGTGTTACATGGATTATGAATCAAAATTGTATGGTGTGTTTAGTGTGCAAAATGGCATTCGTTTAAGAGTTTGAATGCAAAAACATGGAAAATATGGACAAGGGATTTGGAATTATTTTGTCAATTTTATATTGTAGGTGATTGGGAGGCGGTTGAAAATACAAAATGGGTCGAACAATGGCAACAAAGAGCCTTAACACCTACATCAACACATGTTCAACATGGAACGAAAATTGAAGATAATCAGGTGTTTGCATCAGATGATTATAATCGTGTTTTTGATCTTGTACAAGAAGGTACATTATTTATTGAGTTGAATTTTATATGTATGCATGTTTATATGTGAATTAGATGTAAGTCACTCTTTATTGAATTTTTTATCTATTTTTGTAAGACATGTGTATGTTATTGTTGCACCCTAGGGGAATGAAGAGGAGACAAAGTACTGGTTGAATAGATGTGTTGAGACAAAACATAAGTTGGTACATCCTAGAGTGGATGATGACAACTTTGAGTATCTAGTTGGTTCAGTGGTTGTTGTTGGCACCTCGCTTAAAAAATATTTGATAAGAAAGAATGGCTTACCTACATTTGAAGATTATGAAAGACACAAGAAGATTATACATTATTCACATTTGATTTTGGAAACCAATATAAAACTAGTTAGATATCAAAGGAGGCCTGCTAATAAAGTTTTATGGACACTTTCAATGGATGATCATGAGACAATCATAGATGCATTACAAAAAAGAGAGGATGTTGATGGTACAATGGAGTAAATCAATATTGGTAAGTATATCTAGTTGTATAAATATTTATTTGATATATATATATTTGTCTTTAGTCATTTCCTAATTAATGTTTTATATCATTTTTTGTTTCAAGTCTCCCTTGAAACTACATGCTTTACAAAAAAGAGAGGAGATGCACTCTTATTACAATGGAATTAGAATCTAGAGACAAGTAACTATATATAGTTCTAGATACATTTAGTTGAGAGTATAAATACAAAACTAAATTTAATTCATTGTCATTTTATAAATTTTTTATAATTGATTTCATATCCCCTTAAGCCATCCTCTTATGTACCATTAATCCATCCTCTTGCATCCCCTTTAAGTCTCTCTATTAATTCCCCTTAAGCCATTATATTATGACCCCTTAATCTATATCCTCGTATATCTACCCTTAATCCATCCTCTTGCATCCCCTTAAGTCACTCTCTCAACACCCCTTAAGCAATCCCCTTATGTACCATTAATCCATCCTCTTGCATCCCCTTAAGTCTCTCCATTAATTCCCCTTAAGCCATTCCATTAGGACCCCTTAATCCATATCCTTGTATATCTACCATTAATCCATCCTCTTGCATCCCCTTAAGTCACTCTCTCAACACCCCTTAAGCCATCCCCTTATGTACCATTAATCCATCCTCTTGCATCCCCTTTAGTCTATCTAATAATTCCCCTTAAGCCATTATATTAGGATCCCTTAATCCATATCCTTGTATATCTACCCTTAATCCATCCTCTTGCATCCCCTTAAGTCACTCTCTCAACACCCCTTAAGCAATTCCCTTATGTACCATTAATCCATCCTCTTGCATCCCCTTAAGTCTCTCTATTAATTCCCCTTAAGCCATTCTATTAGGACCCCTTAATCCATATCCTCGTATATCTACCCTTAATCCATCCTCTTGCATCCCCTTAAGTCACTCTCTCAACACCCCTTAAGCCATCCCCTTATGTACCATTAATCCATCCTCTTGCATCCCCTTAAGTCTCTCTATTAATTCCCCTTAAGCCATTCTATTAGGACCCCTTAATACATATCCTCATATATCTACCCATAATCAATCCTCTTGCATCCCCTTAAGTTACTCTCTCAACATCCCTTAATCCATCCCCTTATGTACCATTAATCCATCCTTGTGCATCCCCTTAAGTCTATGAATTCCCCTTAAGCCATTCTATTAGGACTCCTTAATCCATATCCTCGTATATCTACCCTTCATCTCCTAGGATTTATATCCTATGGTTTATGGTTTAGGGTTTCTAGGGTTCATGAGATTCTTAGAATAAAAAATCTATATGGGTTAATGGTTTAGGGTTCATCTCCTAGTCTTTAGGTCACATGGTTTAGGGTTTAGGGTTTCTAGGATTCATGAGATGCTTATAATAAAAAATCTATATGGGTTTTAAGGATTTAGGGTTTATCTCCTAGTCTTTAGGTCACATGGCTTAGGGTTTAGGGTTTTTAGGGTTCATGAGATGCTTAGAATAACAAATCTATATGGGTTAAGGGTTTAGGGTTCATCTCCTAGTCTTTAGGACACATGGTTTAGGGTTAAGGGTTTCTAGGATTCATGAGATGCTTAGAATAATAAATCTATATGGGTTTTAAGGGTTTAGGGTTCATCTCCTAGGATTTAGGTACTATGGCTTAGGATTTAGGGTTTTTAGGGTTCATGAGATGCTTAGAATAACAAATCTATATGGGTTTTAAGGATTTAGGGTTAATCTCCTATTCTTTAGGTCATATGGTTTAGGGTTTTTAGGGTTCATGAGAAACTTAGAATAATGAATCTATATGGTTTAAGGGTTTAGGGTTCATCTCCTATTCTATAGGTCACATGGTTTAGGGTTTAGGGTTTCTAGGATTCATGAGATGATTAGAATAGCAAATCTATATGGGTTTTAAGGGTTTAGGGTTCATCTCCTAGGATTTAGGTGTCATGGCTTAGGGTTTGTAGGGTTCATGAGATGCTTAGAATAACAAATATATATGGGTTTTAAGGTTTTATTTTTCATTTCCTAGTCTTTAGGTCATGTGGTTTAGGGTTTAGGGTTTATGGTTTGTATGGTTCATGAGATGCTTATAACAACAAATCTATATGGGTTAATGGTTTAGGGTTCATATCCTAGTCTTTAGGTCACATGCTTTAGGGTTTAGGGTTTCTAGGATTCATGAGATGCTTAGAATAACAAATATATATGGGTTTTAATATTTTAGGGTTCATCTCCTAGTCTTTAGGTCCCATCGTTTAGGTTTTAGGGTTTGTAGGGTTTATGAGATGCTTAGAATAACAAATCTATACAAGTTAATGGTTTAGGGTTCATCTCCTAGTCTTTAGGCACATGGTTTAAGGTTTAGGGTTTCTAAGATTCATGAGATGCTTAGAATAAAAAATCTATATGGGTTCAGGGTTTATAGGGTTCATGAGATGCTTAGAATATCAAATCTATATGGGTTCTAGAGTTTCTAGGGTATCTAGGGTTTATTCTATCAAATCATTCTATGAACCTTAGGGTTCTATGGTTTATATGGTTTCTATGGTTCCACCCTCTTACATCCCTTCAATTAATTCTATCAAATCCCCTTAATCCACCTCTTGCATCCCTTAAAGTCATTCTATCAACTCCCCTTAATCCACCCTCTTGCATCCCCTTAAGCCATCCTCTTAAATAACCCTTAACTCAAATCCTCTTACATACCCTTATCCACAATCTTGCATCCCTTAAGTCACTCTCATAATCCCCCTTAAGCCATCCTCTTAGATCCCATTAAGCCATATCCTAGGGTTCATGAGATGCATCCCCTTAATCCACCCTCTTGCGTCCCTTAAATTCATTTATCAACTCCCCTTAATCCTCCCTCTTGCATCCCCTTAAGCCATCCTCTTAAAGAACCCTTAACTAAAATCCTCTTACATACCCTTAATCCACAATCTTTCATCCCTTAAGTCACTCTCATAATCCCCCTTAAGCCATCCTCTTAGATCCCATTAAGCCATATCCTAGGGTTCATGAGATGCATCCCCTTAATCCACCCTCTTACATCCCTTCAAGTCATTCTATCAAATACCCTTAATCCACAATATTGCATCCATTAAGTCACTCTCATAATCCCCCTTACGCCATCCTCTTATGACCCATTAAGCCATATCCTAGGGTTCATGATATGCATCCCCTTAATCCACCCTCTTACATCCCTTCAAGTCATTCTATCAAATCCCCTTAATCCACCATTTTGCATCCCTTGAAGTCATTCTATCAGCTCCCCTTAATCCACCCTCTTTCATCCCCTTAAGCCATCCTCTTAAAGGACCCTTAAGTCAAATCCTCTTACATACCCTTAATCCACAATCTTGCATCCCTTAAGTCACTCTCATTATCCCCCTTAAGTCATCCTCTTAGGACGCATTAAGCCATATCCTATGGTTCATGAGATGCACCCCCTTAATCCACCCTCTTACATCCCTTCAAGTAATTCTATCAAATCCCCTTAATCCACCCTCTTGCATCCCTTGAATTCATTCTATCAACTCCCCTTAATCCACCCTCTTGCATCCCCTTAAGCCATCCTCTTAAAGGGACCTTAACTCCTCTTACATACCCTTAATCCATAATCTTCCATCCCTTAAGTTACTCTCATAATTCCCCTTAATCCATCCTCTTAGGACCCATTAAGCCATATCCTAGGTTTCATGACATGCATCCCCTTAATCCACCCTCTTACATCCCTTTAAGTCATTCTACAAATCCCCTTAATCCACCCTCTTGCATCCCTTGAAGTCATTATATCAACTCCCCTTAATCCACCCTCTTGCACCCCCTTAATCCATCCTATGGAAAACATCATTTGAATTTGTATAGAATTTATAAGATCCAATTTGAAAAACTTTTACTATATATTGTTCTTTTCTTGCATGAGTTATTTACTTAAATGACTAATAAAAAATATAGTTACTTTACTTACAATAATTATTTTTGTAGGTTCTCATCAAGTCGGTCTACCATGTGATTGTCACTAAAAAATTATTTTATCAAGACACTATAATGTAAATATCAATTTTTGGTCTTCACCTAAAGTTGATAAGCTTTAATTGTATATACATGAACATATATGTTTCATCATGTTATATAGTTACGTATTAAACATCAATATACATTATATATGTTTTTTTGATGTATGAACTTCAATGAACTTATTAGTCACTTTTAAATATCTTGTTCCAATTTTATAGATTATACATTTCATGTCTTGTATTTACCACATTTTATATAATTGTTCAATTGTATAGATTATACATTTTATACATACAAGGAGATAGATTTTTGTTTATTGATTCAAATATTTGCTAGAATTCAAAAATAGTTAAAATTACATGCCCTTAATTTATTATGAATATAATCTAAACTATTTAAGGAATGTTTTAATTTGTCAACTAACCATGTGATAAATTATATATATGAAATTTGATTCTAGATAAGAATTTATATAGTGCATGTATTACTTGAAAATTAGATAAAATATCTATACATACATGAGTGCATATAATCATCAAAATGAACATAACACGATCATATTAAAGTCAACTGATATAAATAAACACAAATATGATAATATTAATCGATATAATGTATGTGAAATGGTCTATGAAAAATGTATATGTCAATTCCAACACATATATTTAAATAAAATTAGAGATCTATAGTCCATTTAAAATTTAAAACCATCTAACTATAAGGCTGATCAGTCAAATCATGTCTCCTCTTTGTTCCATGTCGATTAGATGTACCTGCATTATGCTATAAAAGAGTACAAGAAACTTGAAATTATTTTTAAATTTTTTTAGAAATTTTGATATAATTAAAACATATTTAAACTTGAAAATATAAACTTCTAGATAAAAATATAAATTTAATTAAATATCTAGTAAATACAATTAAGAAAAAAAAATAGTATGCATAAATTACCATACGATCATGTGAATCTACTGGCACATTTTGTTCAATGGGTAGCATAACTGTCACTTGAGAAGACCCAAATGCCTGATCTACTATATCCTGCATATTCATATAAAGCAAACAATATGTTAAAACCTCGAATATATATATATATTTAAAAGATCCATAAAAATTGTTTAGGAGATTTAGTAAAGTTTACAACCTCGAATGATATGACCTCATGATCAAACACTTGAGATTGTCCATGCATGAATGTTGACGATGTATCAGGTGCACCTACGATGAGTATCTCATGAAATCCCTGCATATAGATGTACAACATTTTGTATAGATCATTCAGGCATGTGTATGTAAATGAAAAAAATAAATTAGATCTATGATGTGTATTTAATTTAAACTTAACAAAATTTTGAAATCACACACATGAGCTGATGATGGCTTAGGAGTGCTCACCACAACTTGTGGTTGGTCAATACTAGGTATCGTATGACCTCCCTGCATCTAGATATAATATATCATTTAACACATGTGTACACATTCAAAATTTAAATTAAATATATCCACACAAATTATTTAATATATATTGGTTCAAGTACCTGACCAAAGGTGAGCCCAGATCTACAACACTTGACATACAGACACGATCATTTTGAGTTTCAGGCATCATGTGATTATGCATCTACACCAAACACTTATTAAATTAATATTTTATTATATATATAACTTGATGTTATTATTTACATGAATTTTGCACATTTCAAAAAAAATAGATTTAAGTTCAAAAGATGAACATACCTGCATAGGATGATGCTCAAAATATAATAAATCCATATATGACTCTGTCCTAGATGCATGTGGGTCACCTAAAGTGGATTCCTGAGTATTCCTATTGCCCGAGCCTCCATGCTCTCTATTGACCACTTCAGTTGTCGTGTGTGTAGTCTGATGAGTGAGATGTCTTGAAAGCGAACTCAATGCTCCTAATGTTGATAACATGGCCTGCTACTGAAATACAGCGGGAACACTAGGAGAAGGAGGAGGAACAATAGGAGCAAACAAATCAAGTTGTTCGGGATCAACACGTGCTCCTATTCTATGTTGGGGCATGCCAAGATCAACTCCCTGAAATGACCTCATATCAAAATAGTTGGGTTTTAAACCCAACACAAACTCAACCCATAAATTTCTCAAAAACTATAGGGGCACCTCAAAATTTCCATGTGGTGGACTATTAAACACCATCCACCATCTATCCCAAAAATATGTAGCTATCTAGGGATGCCTACACCATAAAATTGAAATTTGTTTTTTGGTGGGTGGAATTGGTTGGTTTGTTTGGGGCTTAAAAAAATATTGGCACGTGATTTGTTTGGTAATTTAAAGGTCATTAATTTCTTTATAAGACAATACATCTGCATAGAATTGTCTCCTCTCTTCTCTCCATTGATGGAACCTATCTAGGTCCGCATCAATAGATCGAAAAAAATCGAAAATAGTTTGCATCGTAGATGCAAACCATGTGAGATGTGGGGGATTCTAGGCTCATTTTTTTATCAGACTAATATTTCCCTAAATCACAATAAGATTTTCCCTAATGCTCTCTCTCAACTGATCCTGATCTACTATGGGGGGTGGAAGGTTAGGAGGTGGAGAGTTTGGAGGTGTGGGATTTTTTTGTGGTGGTGGGTTTGGATGTATGGGATCTATAGGAATTTGTGCATTAGGCATAAAATCCTCTATGTTAAATTTTGGATCCATGTGAATGTAATCAAATGGAAATTGCATGTTAAATAATTAAAAAATATATATCAACAAATTAATTAAATAATGCACACAATTTGAAAGTTATTTAAAAATCACATTGAATGTGCACAAATTTAAAATGCATTTCATTTGAATACCATTCAATTTATAACATTAAAAAATCCATAACATTAAAAATCCATAGTATGTACACATTAAAAATTGAATCCATAAACTTATTTTTAGCTAGATATCACTTGATAATTAAACTATAGCCAAATTTGATGATATGCATTAATTGATTTAGTTAAAATAAATAAAATCACATGGATTAAGGTAAAGACTTAAGATTTATTTAAATAAATCACCATCAGCATTTAAACTAGGAGTTGGATAAAATGTATCAAGAATTGAGAGCTCACAAAAAGCTACGATATCAACAATGAGGCTTCTTTGAATCATTATTGGAAAAATTAAACGAGGTTTTTAGATTTGGATGATTTGATAAGGGATTCTATGGATTGGGATAAGGGAGTTGAGAGGGATAGGATATGACAATGGAGATAGTGAATGAAAATCATGATGATAACACAACTCAATGGAACAAGGGAGACTCCATAGCTTTAGATTTGTAATGCTAACTTTGCTACTTTCTCACCTAGACAATGTACCTCCTATTTTCCTTTTGGAGTGGAGAGAAGAACAAATCTTTCTTTGGGTGGAGATAGGAACTAATTTTTCACAATGATATCTAAATTCCTATTGCCTAAGGAGTGAAAAATGGAGTAAACTGGGATTAAATATCAACCTACACTAAGTTTTAGGCTTTGGGACTAACAAAAATATGATTATGGTGAGATCAAATATTAATATGGAAACTCCCTTGTTTGGACCTCCTTCATATTCTATCCCAATGGTATGAGGCATTTGTCACCTCCAACCTCTAAAGTTTGGCATTTCCAACCACAATATTTTAGCAAAAGTTCCTCTTGAACTTTGAGTTCCAAACAAGTCCAACCAATTTTCATCAATTTTCCTTGACTCACCAAAATAACTCAGATGGCCATTTGGTCCCTAGAAAAAACTTGAGAAGACAAAAAAAAGTATTTAAAATGGACAATTTCATATTATTCATCACCTAAGGAACTTTGAGCATGGCCTTTGCACGTGATTCAAGTGGTTTCAATAGAAGTTTACATAAAAGTGGTTAGGGTTTCCATTTTAGCTTGTTTTGACCATGTCTTACCAAAATAACTTATTTTCACTTGGAGTGCATGGGTTTATTCCAAAATGGTACCATGACCATGCCAAATTTAATGCAATGAATCATATTTATTAGAATGATGATTTTAGCATCGTTGTAAATAGTTTTTCAACAAATTTTATAAATTTTTCAATTATGTTGGATGTGGATTTGGACACAATTGGTAAAAGTTATATAATCACATATATTTTATGCCAATGTCCTTGTGGTGATTTACTTCTTTTTGAACCTCAATTTTTGTATTCATCATTGTAAAGTGTGGTTCTATGTGTTGGAAAAGTTTATTATGATGTTTAAATTTGTTGAACCTTAGCTTCTATGTTATATCCATGGTCATTTCAGCAGATTTTGTAGTTTTTTATCTCATTCAAAGACTCCAAACTAGTAAGTTATTAATGTGCTAAATGATTCCCTTGCTTTCTCTAGGCTTGAAAAATCTTGAAATATAATTTCTATGCAAGGAATTGATGAACATGTTGGCTAAGACATGGCAAATCTCTATGGTTCCAAATTTATATGTTTCCTTCTTCATAACTCATGACTAATTTTAGAAACCTATATATTCATGTTCCTCAATGATTTAGAGGGTTGATCATTTTATTTTTTCACCCAAACAAGTGTAAATCTTTCTAAGGTTTCTATAGTTGTTAGTCAATCCATCATTAGGGTTACACTCAAAACATGCAAAATGACAATTGTAGCAAAAAATGTATATAATTGTATGTCTCCTTAATTGGTTAAAACATTTTGAAAGATTTTAAATAGAAAAAAATGATAGGTTTCTTAGGTCATTTCAAGTTTTTCTTTGCAATATTTGATGGTGTATATATAACAAAGATTTGATAAACATCATAGCATATTAAGTCAATGCAAGTTGACTTTATATTGGCCATTTCTATGTTATAAGGAAGTCTATGTTTGATTAAGGATTATTAAAAATATATACTTGCATATTATAATATCCTTGCTAAATCTTCTTGTGTCATGTTTTTATGATTGTAGTTGACTTTGTTACCAAATAAGGCACTGGGCTTGAGAACTCAAACCTTCCCTATCTTTGTAAAAGCCTAAAATCATTTACAAGTAGTTTAGAAACAAAAGTCAATGTTGTGCACTTGTGATCCTATAATTTAATTATGGAAGTATTTAATCAAAATATTGAAATAATTTATTTCATGAGGATTGTGTCTACACTTTTAATCAACTATATAAGGGATTAATACAACTAGTCTTACTTGAACTAGTGATAAAATTTGGGGTCAAGTGTGCAATTGGGTTTAGTTATTATTTTTGGGTGTCCATTTTGTTTAATCTCAATACCTATTAAGGTATACCCCTAGGAAGTATCTCCTAGGTCTAAGCTGAGCTCAAAAATTAAGAGAGATAATTCACTTTCAAAGTTAATTTTCAACCATTCCAAGTCAATTGATGATCCTCTTTTTTCCTTCTTGATGAAAAAACCCTAGCCTTGAAGGTGGAGAAAAGTTATAGAATTCAAGAGTGTTGTTTTAGAACCGAACTCCATCCATGTTTAATGAAAAATATCTAGCACTACCCTCATTAGATGACTCGGTCCATGACAATAAATTCTTTCAAATCATGTGTTGTAGTGAAAGAAGAGACTAGAGAGTCCAAAAGTCTTGACAAGTGAAACTCAAAGGACAAATGATTAATTAAGCTTGATTGTACTCCAAAGAGAGGGGATTTTTTTCACTTAATGCCTCATTAAGTTTTTGTGGGGCCAAAATATTTTATATGGAAGGGGGTATTATCCATAAGGATCCAAGAGGTTGCCTAAAATGATAATTGAAGGATTTCCAACTCGTTTTGTCACAATTGAAATTGTTAATCATGTACAAACAACAGTTGCAAAATCATTGACTTCACAAAAATAGTGACTCTATACCCCATTGTGACAAACACATAACCACCAATATACTTTGTAATTGCATAAATGCCCAAACAAGGAAAGCAATGGTTTCATCACAATGTAGGGAACAATCACGAGAAACAAACAATAATACCTTTTGTCATTCTAAATCATAAATGGAGGCTTCCTATGGACAAGAAAGGCTTACAACACATTAATTAGAGGCATGAAAGCGATTAACAAGGTTCAAATGTTTGAGCATAGGATTGTATATAGTCTCACCAAGAACTCAATTATTGTACAAAAGAAGCTAGACAATTAGCAAGGGGTAACAAAACTATTGTAGTCATTCTATATAATATTTTTTTATTACAACACACCCTTAAGATGCAATTTATTAGTATTATACAATCTACTCAATGGAATTATTGCACAATCCCTTCATTGATTGTTTTTGAAATGTTAAGTAGCATTTTCAGGGAGTCGTACCCTTCACATCGAGCCACAAGTGCAAAAAAGAAGCAAGACTAAAAAGAAAGCATTAAAGTAAATAGAAATAGAGACAGCCCACAGACAACACAGAAACCACAGAGAGGCAGCTGAAAGACAGGAAACTGGCACAGGCAGCAGCTAACTGGCGTTATCCCAGTTTTTAAGCAGGAGGTCCACGACCTCATCACCAATCCAGTCTTTTTTCTCCTGACTGTTATTTCCCTCCAGCTCCTCCTTAATAGCATTTGATAGGGTGCTAGTGATGAAATGGCCCAACTTCATAGTGAAGCGGGTCAAACCACGAAGCCTTTTGTTGAGCATATCCATTTTCTTCTCCAATTCATAGGGCTCCTCCCTAATGTCCATGGTCCCTAGGACCTCTCCAGGCTCTTCAACCAGGGGATGCGAAGAGTGAGAGGCAGAGCCATCTTTAGGAACCTTGTTGTCCTCATTGATTGTTTCTCACAGTAATGACTATGGTTTTTACATTTAAACTGCCATACTTCCCTTAACATTTGTTGGTATCATCATAAATTGCTTCAACTTTATTTATTGCTAAAATAACATGTTAATTTGATGCATATTTAAACTATATCACAATCTCCATGTGTAGTGAATGAAGTCCATGTCTTCCATCAATAAGAAATATAGTCATGTGAGAACTTCCAAGTACATTTGTTGTCAATCTTGAAGTTCTTGAAAGAACACTTCCTAAAGTTGTTGCCATCTCAAGACCCGTTAAATAAAGCTAATTTCCCTACATTGGGCCTTTGAATGAGAACTATAGTTGGAAGCATTTTAATTTCAACCCTATCAAATTCAGGCATTGAATTAGATGAATTGAGATGTCAATCAATTGTCTTGTTGTTTACATCATGAGGCATCCCTTCTTCTATTTTTGCATCAAGAGCTACATCTATACACTCAGGTCTTATGGAAGAACTCAAAAACTCATGGCTATAAACCTTTTGTGCTCAAACCTATTCCTCTTTAAAGTGCACGATGATGTAGAAAAGGCTAAGCACCTTGTCCATGATAAGGTTCATAAATGAATAATGGTTGCCCAATTCTTTCTAGCTCACCATCATCTCTTTCATGTAGCTCACCTTTTGTTCTTTTAGTCCTCTCAACACTACTATAAACATCCTTTGTTTCTAGGACATTGATTGCATCAAACTCAAAATGGGATTTCTGAAAGATGGTTTTCAGTTTTGAATAAAAAACTCTTTCAAATAGACTTTGATCTATGACTCTTCATTAATAGGTTTAGATATGACAACATCTGATAATTGATGAGGAGTTAATGAAGCCTCAACATGAACTGTATTATCACTATCTTTCATGTGTTTTAGATATCAATAGCATATTGCAGCAATAGTGATTTATCACAAGATCTTTTTAGCCTCAAGCTTCTTTAATAAAAATGAACTACAAGAAGTAAGAAAGGAATACAAGAAAATAATATATGATACCTATTACTATATGTAGTCGAATTATTTACATAAGGAAATTTATGGTTATGATGCTTGTTGTACAAAAATTTATTCTATGTGATGCATTCTTAACTTTGTGAAAGTGTCACATGCTAATATGGCATACCATAAACCCTTTGATCATTCTCTTACTATAGTCATTGGGGTATAAATACAACACATAAGACTCTTGGCCTCTAAACTTTCATCTATAATCCCTATTTTTGCCAACAATTATTTTAAATTATTGAAAGAAAATTTATTCGATCACAAGGGCCAAGTATTCCTAGGTCAATTCCCTTAGTTAGACCAACTTTGGGATTACGAAAAATGATGAAACCTAGCAATCTCAAGCAATGTAGAATTTCTAAAAAAAATTATGCAAATTACATTCATTTTATTTTTTTTAAATTAAAAGATTCCTATAATGAATGCTCTAGGAGTTTGAATGATTGTAGGATGATTGGTTGTTCAATTCATGTTAAAAAATGTGTTCAAATATTAGGGCATAACAATTTATCACACAAATGCCTACCAATTCGACTCCCAATGGCTAGTGAAAGAAATGGGGTTTGACAATTAAGATAAAATTAAAATAATTTTAGGTCAAATCACCATCATGTGGTCCCTCTCACATATTATGGAAAAAACCATGACAAAAAGTGTAAGATTTGGAGATTAGAGACGAATGCTTAAAAATTGGACCAATGAATAAATTAGAATATGTGAGAGTAAATGTAGATAGATCATGTATACGAGAAGGTAATCTATACAAGGAGTAAATGCAGATGGACAAAGATTAAGAAAATAATCAAACTTATACAAATGTACATAACATATCACTATATAATTAAATGAAAAATATTTACTAAATATCAAATTTCTAACCCTTAAAATTATACTAAATTATTTTATAAAAACTCTACAAAAGTTATAATTTAAATGTTTCAATTAAATTGGTGAAGATCATACATACCATCCTCAAAAAAAAAATCATAAAAACAAGGTTCCATCTATGTATGACTTTGGAACAAGTTAAATTATTATAATCCACTACTTAAAAAGGAGGTAACTAGATGAGTATGGTAATCTGGAATTGAAAAATGGCCGTTTGAAATAAAAGCAGAGCGGTTGGTAAATGACCGTTTTAGATTCAAACTTGTGAAGTCGGTGGAGGTGCGTTTTGATGAGATATTGTTGTAAGTTTGGGCAATCCTCTGTTCCTGAGCAACAAAGTTTGGGGACAAAATTCAGCATATGCTGATTGAATCAAAATTGAATTCCCATAAATCAGATTCGTACAGAAAGACCAAATTCAATATGTTGCTTCTACTGTTGATTGATTCTATTGAACAAATCCGTATTCAGATTAGCACTTACCTCCATGGATTGAGAAGCATAGAATGGAAATCCATGCAATCTGGAATCCCATTTAAGTTTATATGCAGAGAGAAAGGCAGTCCATCATCCTTAGACTGCTTGAGGTCACAGGTCAATCCTCCTGCAAGAATTTTAAAGAAATAGAGATCACCATAATGCATCTACCACTTTTTGATCTCATCTTATTCGACAATCTTGTAAACACAGGTTAATAATGGCGGCGTAGAGATCGACTGGTCTTGAAATAACGACGGCACCAATGTATTGAATGTATGGGAGCGATGTGACTGTTGACATGGAAAGAGGTAAGTGCCATAAACTCTGTAATTTCCTTTTCGTAAAATAGATAGGGGTTTGTGACTGAATTTAAGCATCTAGGTATTATTAGATCTAATAAAACGATAGACAAGACAAATGTACAACACTTTCTTGGCATTGCAGTTGTAGAATTGTTGTCGTAAGTTTTGATTTTGCTTGATATTCTCTTGAACCAAATTGTTAGATATGATCCAAAAGTTTCTTGCAGTCCCCTGATCTACCCAAATCCTCATACCCAGCTTACCCCAGAGCCAGTCACTTTGCTTGCTATTCCAAGCTAACTACTCTTCCCTCATCCAAACCTAAAAACCATAGCTAACTACTGGAGGATCAATTTTTACTTTCTCTGATTTACCTAAAAACCATAGATTCCATCAGTAAAAATATCCTAAATGTTGCTCAAAATATGGAAGTTAAATCACTTGAATCTCATTCACATTCAACATAAAAATGAATGCATTAAAACCCTACAAGAGTGTGTCCAAGCTCCAAAAGACTATCTGGTTTACTTGATCCACCTCAATTATCTTCACAATAGGATAGAGGCCAT
Source organism: Sequoiadendron giganteum (assembly GCA_007115665.2). Classification (NCBI taxonomy): domain Eukaryota; kingdom Viridiplantae; phylum Streptophyta; class Pinopsida; order Cupressales; family Cupressaceae; genus Sequoiadendron; species Sequoiadendron giganteum. The sequence continues at coordinate 222,845,295 of CM021101.1, forward strand.
AGAAAGGTTGTTCATTACTGAAAAGAAAAAGAAAAAAATTCCTAGAAGTGAGGCATTACAATGCCCAAATGGCTAAGTGCCAAAATTTTCTATGCCACTTCTTCAATTGAATATGTCATTGGAGGGCTTAATTTTAAACCTTTCGTATATAGCTCCCCCTCCCAAATGAATGTTGAAGCTCGATGAGATGCATAGTTAAAAAAGTCTAACTTCCATTGGAGTTACCACAACTAGCAACAACCTTGATCTCTTCCTCAGTGCCTCTAGAGGGTCTAATGAGTAGCAATAGCCCATGCTATCAGAAGCTTTTTAGATTTTAACATGTGCTGCATACATCTTATATTAATAGTCCTTTTGTCTATTTCTTATGTAATAACTTGATAATATCATCAGTATAAACCTCATAAGAACACGTTTTTTTGAAGTAGTAGTTTTATGCAAGCATTGATATTAAAATTTTAGTTTAGAATGTTTGTCTTTGAAATTCTATTATGTTTGTGGTAATTTTAATAGTTATTCTCAAATGTTGCCTTTTGGTCCTTGCTTACATTATTTTTTGGGTAAAAGAGGAGAAACTGGAATTTTGATATTCTACTAAAGTTAAATATATTTTCTTTCTATAACAAGAAGGTCGTGTCATGTGCATTTAGCCTTTAGGGTTTGTTAGAGTAACAAAGCATCTTTGGCTAGAGATGTTTTGGGAAGATGTTGCATGCTTTCTTAGTTGGAAACATGCTTTCCAGTCTGATATGGAGATTCCAATAACTTATAAACAGTCCAAATTGGCGCTTTCTATTTTATTTTTGTAGTGTTTTCAAAATTGGAGATGCATTTGCAGTATTGTGTTGTTTTAACAAGAAAACATCCAATACTTGACAATGTAGACTAAACGAAAACTAATAAGAGGGTAATGTGAAAGTGCATATCTACATTTATTTTGGATTGTTAAGGGTTTTCTTTGATTCTTTATTATAAGAAATGCTTAATAAAAAATATACTAATATTTTTTGTAAAAAATAGAACACAAGAAAAATGAAACAAATTTGAGTGGAATAGTAAGAAAAAATAATCAAAATATGACATAATTCCTTTCTAGTAAAACTCCTAAGTAGATACAAGTCTATATATAATTTGCAAACTAGGGTCAAATAAGGTTAGGTAGAATGGCTTAATATTGACCCACTCCCCATGAAAATGAGCATTTTTTGTAAGGGTGAACAAATATATTCCTTTCTCAGTTGGAGGATTATAAATCTAGATCTCATTTTAGTTTCTTCATTTCTCTAATAGCCAAACCCCTTGGATTACCATTTTTCTTTTCTTTTTCACTTTCGATGAGGGGCTATATTTAAGTATACCAATGGCCTTACATGCACATCTTTCTGTGAAAAATGCTCTAATAAAATCATAATGGCATTCTTCCAAGAAACAAAATTTGAAAAGCATGGTCAAAAGGACTTTGAACTTTAAACCAAGGTAATCATTATAGTATTTGTTTTTACTAGACCAATTTCTTTTAAAAAGATTTCAATCAAAGAATAAATGTAGTCATTGTTTTTTGTTCAGTGAGAAGTAGAATATACCATTCAAAATAAATAAAAAACTAATCTAGAATGTGTCACTCCAAAAGGAAAGTTGATTGACCAAATTAATTTTTGTGGAGAACTTATAGATATCTAGTGATCTACTTATGATAGAGAAAAAGGAAGTTTCCTTCCAAGCAAATAGTCCAAAATTACAAAATAAAAAATAAAAAATCTTTGACTTTCTTTGTACGCTCACTTCTCATCAACACGGTTTCCATTAAACCTTGATTACAAGCATATAATTTCCAATCCCCAAGAGAATTTGAATTGTTCAAATTACTTTATTTCAAAATTCCACCTTGTTACTTCCTTTACATTTTTTAATTGTTCATTAATCTATGTACAATTAAGCCAATTGTATGTATTTTTTTAAGCTCTAAACACTGAATATAGGAATTCATTGGTACAATTTTTTGAAATCATATATTTGTGTAATGGTGAAAATTATATACCTTGTTTTGAATTAATTTGATTTGTTTATTTTCTATGTAAGAATAACTGTAAGTCATGAAATTTTTACTAACAACTAGCATGTAATCAAATTCTTACTTGATGCAATATGCATTTTTTCCAATTATTAGTTTTGATCCTTGATTCTTTTCATTCTTCCAAATTTAAATCCATGATTTGTAAGATTGATCCAAATGAATTATGTACTTTGTAGACATGAATATATGATTTGTAAATTAACTCAAGTGAATTATGTACTTTGTGGACATGAGTATAGAATGTGTAAATTTCAAATTCAAATTTAAGCTCAACATAATCTTTCTCACTATTTCAACATTTATGTGTTTTGTAGACATGAGTATAGAATGTTTAATTATAATCCTTTAACTATTCCAAGATCTTTCTCATGCCATTCTTGCTTCATTCGTTGTCTATGTACCTCTCTTTTTCTTTATCACTCTTTTAATATTACCTCTCTTTGTTCTCTATTTATCTTTGTCTTTTTCTCTTACTTTTTTCATTCTTTTTTCAATTAAATTATTTTATTATTTTATTTTTGTTTTTTTTATCTCTCAAATTCTTTATCTATTTTTCATTTGCTCGAGTTTACTTATTTTCTCATATTATATATTTTTCTATGCTTATCTCTTTCTTTCTATGTGACCCTTTTCTTAGTGTTTTTCTATTTGATTCTCACTTTTTTTCTCGTATTTATTCACTCCATCTCTATTTTTATCTCTCTATGTTTCTTCATCAATATTTTTTTTATGTTCCTCGCTTTGTCACTTTTCTCCTTTTTTGAAAATATTTATCTTTATGTTGTTCATTCTCTCTCAAACCTTTGTATTTATGTTAATTTTCTATATTTTTCAATCTTTGTTATTTCTCTATCTCCTTGTATGTGTCTATCTCTCCTCCATGTTTCATCATTTATTTTTCTCTTTTTATATTTATTTTTTCTTTAATAGGTTTTGTATTATTTTCACATTATTTATTTATTTATCTTTATTTTTTAATATCTATTTCTATTTCTTAAATCTTTTGGTTTTTGCATTTTAATCTTTTTTCTCTATTTTCTCTCTTTTTTTTAATTTTTCTCACTTTTTTTTCCCTCATGTCATTCTTTCTATTTTATCTCAATCTCTCTCTTTCTTACCTTTCTTTCTTTCTTTGTATCCAATTTATTGGCTCTTTGCTTTTGTTTTTACTTTCTCTCTTCTTACTTAATTTCATTATTTATTTATTTTCTTTTTTTCTTATATTTCATATTTATCAAAAAAATTCTTTATTTTTTTTTATGTTTATATATTTTTCTTTTATTTATCTTATATTTTTCTTTTTCTTTTTTTTCATACTATATTTCTCACTCGCATCTACCTTTATACCTTTTTTCTCTCTTTTGGAATATCCTTTTTCCTTTTAATTTTCTTTTATTCTAGTTATCTCTCATTGCCTAAATATTTTTATTATTTTTTAATGTTTCTCTACATTGTTATTTCTATTTCTTTGTTTCTTATTTTCATCTATTTTTTCTCTTTCTATATGGGTTGGACCTTAGACCCTAGAATTTAAGTTTTTGACCCATAGACCTTGATCTACACCTGAGCCTCATGGATTGTGGACCTTAGATTGATTAAAAATTATCCTATAGCCTAAACACTTAGATCATAAACCATTAATTTTTGAACCCTAAACCTTAGAGGCTATGCCTTGTACTTGTGGACCCTAGACCGAGAAATATTACTATTTACCCTTTACCTTAAACTTGTGGATGAACCCTAGTGCTTAAGCTATTCTACTAGATATTTGAGCTTAGAAAGTAGAACATGGACATTAGACCCAAGAACCTAGGCCTTAAACCTTAAACCTCTAAGCTTCAAACTTCAATATTGAACCTTGGATTATTAGATGATTAGAGTTTGGATCCAAGACCATATATACTAGACTATGGACCCTACAATTAAAACACTAGATTATCTTTCTATCTCTCCTTTCATTCTTTTTTTAGTGTTTCTCTTTCTTTTATTCTTTCTATTTTTTTAATTTGTTTATTTCTTCATTTTCCTATCTTTTTATCACTTTCATTCTCTCTTTTTTCTTCTTCCTTTCTTTTCCTTTCTTATTTTCTCATTATTTTTTATTTTTCCGAAATTTTATTTCCCTTCTTTATATTGTTACTCCTTTTTTAGTTTTTTTAATTATTTCTATTTTTCTCCCTTTGTTTATTTCTTCCATTTTTTGATTTTTTGTCCCTTTCTTTCAATCTCTTTCTCTTCTTCCATTATTTTCTTTATCGTTCTTTCTTTCTCTTCCTCCTTTTTTTCTTCTTTTGTGTGTCTCTAACCCCATCATGACACCCATTCCCGACCCCAACTTGGCAAAATGTAAGACCAAGGTAAGGGGGGTTAGGTGTTGGGTTGGGTTGCAGGGATACTCCTGGGTCAACAAAACAAAAGAAGAAAGAGAAGTTTGCACCGTTTATCGTCTTTCAAAGGGGTTTGTGTGTTTCTTTTTTTGTGTTGTTTACTCAACATGACACCCATTTCCAACCCCAACTTGGCAAAATGTAAGACCAAGGTAAGGTGGGTTAGGTGTTGGGTTGGGTCGCAAAGATACCCTTGAGTCAACAAAAAAATAAGAAAGAAAAGTCCATACGTTTTTATCATTTTTGAAAGGGGTTTGTGTGTCTCTCACCCTAGCATGACACCCATTCTCGACCCCAACTTGGCAAGATGTAAGACCAAGGTAAGGCGAGTTAGGCATTTGGCTGGGTCACAGGGATACCATGTGTGTCTCTTCTTTTATGTGTCTCTCACCCCAACATGACACCCATTCCTGACCCCAACTTGGCAAAATGTAAGACCAAGGCAAGGTGGGTTAGGTGTTGGGTTGGGTCACAGGGATGCCCTTGAGTCAACAAAAAGAAGAAAGAAGTCCATACATTTTTATCGTCCTTGAAAAAGGATTTGTGTGTCTCTTCTTTTGTGTGTCTCCCACCTCAACATGACACTTATTTCCAACACCAACTTGGAAAAATGTAAGACCAAGGTAAGGTGGGTTAAGGGTTGGGTTGGGTTACAGGGATACCCCTGAGTCAACAAAAAAAGGAAGAGAATTCCATACCTTTTTATCATCTTTGAAAGGGGTTTGTGTGTCTCTCACCCCAACATGACACCCATTCCTGACCTCAACTTGGAAAAATGTAAGACCAAGGTAAGACAGGTTAGACATTGGGTTGGGTTGATAATATATTTATATTATAATATATATAGCTACAAATATATGTTTGTAATATAAATGTATATAAAATAATATAAATATATAATTATAATATATAATATAAAATGATATAAATATATAAATATAATTAACAATAATTTATATATTTAATTAATAAATTATATATAGATAGATTTATATCATAATATAATATAATATTATGTATAAATTATTTTATATATTATAATATAAATATATAATATAATGTAATATATTATCATCTATTTAATATAAATAAATTATTTTTATAAATATATATTATAAAATTATAATTATTTGTACTTTCTTTCTTTGTATTGTTTTTCCCTCTTTCTTTGTAATTTTATGTCTTTCTCGATCTAACTATCTTTCTATTTTTCATCTCTTTTTTATTTGATTTCTCTAGTGTTTTTAATTATCCTCTCATTTTTTAAATTCCTTCTTTGCTTGGTTCAATTCTTTGCTTTCCTTTTTCTTTTCTATTCTTTCACTCTCAATATCTTTTTAATTTCCTTATATTTTTATTTTATCATTTTTCCCCTTATTTGTTGTCTCTTGCTTTATGTTTATTATATTCTTTTTATATCTATTTATCTCATTCGTTGTCTATGTACCTCTCTTTTTCTTTATCACTCCTTTAATATTACTTCTTTTTGTTCACTATTTATCTTTGTGTTCTTCTCTCTTGCTTTCTTCATTCTTTGCCTCATTTGTACATAGCCATAGGTGTACTCATTGATTCATATTCTTTTATCTTAAACTTTCTCAACATCTCTTTTATGTAATTATTCTAAAAAATGAATATACCTTTATTTGATTGAGAGATTTGTAAACCAAAAAATGGACAACACACCAAACATAGACATTTCAAATTCTTTATGCGTAGCATCCTAGAACTCTTTGCGCATAGCATCACTACTACCTCCAAAGATAATTTCATCAACATAAACAACAATCAGCAGGTGATCACCTTTTATTTTTATGTATAAGTTGTTGTCTACACTTCCTCTCCTAAAACTTTATTGTTGCAAATATCTATCTAATATGGAATACCATGCTCTAGGAGTCTTTTTGAGTCCATAAAGAGCCTTATTTAGTATGTACACAAAGTACAATTTATTTGAACATTGGAATCTCTCCAGTTGTTCAATGTATACTTCCTCTTCTAACTCTTTATCCCCTCCAAGGGGGAAGCAAGGTGGGTTTTCCTCTTATTAATTGTTTTATCTTTATTGAATAAAGGTTATAACTTATACGAGCCCTCAAAAATAATATCATTCTTTTCTTCCATTGATCCTTCTTTTCTTATCCTTTCTTCTTGAACTAGAGGACTCAATTGTATCTCTTTGATTAAATCCTCCTTTTATGTTAAATCAATATTATCCTAGGGGGAATGTGACACATTTCCTTCATTCACTTGTAGTTTATTAGCATATCATTCATCAACCACCTATAGTTCTTCCATTTCCCTGATTTCCTTTTATATTAAACCAACATCATCTTAGTGAGAACGTGATATATTTCCTTTATTCACCTATATGTTATTATAACGCATGCATGTTATAATGCACATATATTTCATTTGAATTTTCTTTTAGAATTGCAACCTTAGGCTTGGTCTTGTGTTGGATATTCAAGCCAAAAGGTTGGAACTACATGTAAGGTGCTCAAATATGTGTTTTTCATAAAATATTAAAACCGGCTAAATATCGAGCACACTCTCCATCAAGTTTGCACATTTTAAGATATTGTTTGAAAAAATCCCATACATCTAGCTCTCTTCTATCTCTCTAATAATTTAATTTTTTATATAGTTCAAATACATTAAGGTTTTGTTCTTCAATTACCTTTTCAAGTGTCTTCAATTCTCACCAAAAAATTATGCATACCTTTTTGGTGTCATTTTATCTCCTTGTCGATATTTGAAATAAATAACAATTTTATATTCTAGACTCAATTTATACACATTCGAAAAAATATTTTAATTAGTTTTCTCAAAATTTAAGGGGAAGCATGCTCAATTTTTTATTTATTCAATATGTGACCACTTTGAAAATTAGTGAAAAATACTATAATCATTAAAAACAAAAACAAAATAATGTAATGTTTTTATTAAGATAAGTTTGTTTTGAAGGGACAATAAACCCTATACATAATACAACTACAACTAAATTGTCAAGAAAAGAAAAAAACTACAATTAAGTTGCCAAGCACAAGATAGTATCCAAGGCTCCAACCTAAGCAATTCTATATCCAATTCTATTCAAACTCACACTCTTAACTATAGTGTGTGATTAAGAGATAGATTTGGGAAGACCTTTCTTCCTCTTATAAATAATTTTTGTTATCTTCTAATTTCACAACCTTAGAGAGGGGGATGTCTCCTTAGAGGGCCCATCCATGGGTGCAACGTGAATAGGGGAATGTCTTGTAGGAGAGGCCAACAACTAAACAACAAGAAACCCCCTCAAGAGTTGCAAGGAGAATGGGAAGAGATAGCCCAACATCTTGAGAAGATTTGCCATTCTTAGAGGACCCATCAACTAAAGAGTCAAAAGCATTAATAATCAAGTGATCATTGTGAGAATTATTTCACCACATAGATGTACCCTTGTGTTGAGAGAGTGGAAAATTAAAGGCCAAGTGATTGATGGTAAAATATCATATACATCTAAGGGGAAGACCGTCATAATCAATAAATTGAGGTTAAGGCCTATCCCCCGCAATCAAAATAATATCCCCATGAAATGCCTTATATATCAATGTCCACCAAAATATGGGCTTATATAGAGTGACCCATGAAAGAAGTAGTAGATTCAACCTCCAAGAGGTGACCAATTGCATTGTTAATGGCCTCATTGTAGGAGTTTTCCGAGAACTAGAGAGGAAGATTCGGTAGTCCAACCTGAATTGGTCTAATATTGAGAGGTTTCAAGAGGGGGTTGAAGGAGAAAGGCCAAGGCTTAATTAAGAGGGAGTGCTCTCTCCACATCCATGTAATATTGTCAAGCACCAAATCCCGATCCTTTAAAGAATCAAAAGTTGCTATGAATAAATCCATAGCACAAGGATATAACTCAATCTTACTAGAAATGAGAGGATTCCAAGATTCTTAAACCCAATTATGTAAATTAGAAAGAGAAAAACATAAAAATTTAAATTTGTAGAACAAACCCCAAAAAAGATTAAAAAATGAATTCATTTTTTATCATATCTTATATGCAAACCATGATAGGGGAGGTTTGAAAATAGGGAAGCGACCAATTTTTTATGTGAAATATTAGCTAAATTATGTAATGTCAACTAGTTGTTCATTGAAGAAATTTATGAAATACTTAAAAAATAACATTTTAAGTGGAGCACTTTGTATGCTCTCCCTATTTGACTCTCTTAACCTCCACCATATTTTTTTAAATAGTAGTTTAGAAACTGGATTTTGAGCACTAGTAATGTTGTTCTTATAACATTAAAATTTTGAGCATGAGTATTGTGAATTACTCCTAAAAGATTAGTTTTAGTTGATTTCACAAAGAAAAGGTGGCCACTTTTGACTCAATTTTGTCTTATTCCCATATACTACCCTAAAGGTGAATGTGATATGTGTAAAGATGTGTAAACAATAAGCATTAAGGGAAATATTTAAATGAATTTTTGTGTGACTTTAATGGAGGGTAAAAAGATAAAAATGGTGCTCACAAAGGACAAGAAAGAAAGTGGTAGACTTCATATTTAACAAGGATTTCAATGATCGAGGCTTTTACATTTGGATGGTTTGATAAGGGTTTCTATGGATTGGGATAAGGGGGTGGAGAGGAATAGGATGTGACAATATAGATAGGGAAGGAAAATTGTGATGATAACACAACTCATTGAAACAAGGGAGACTCCATAGCTTTAGATTTGTAATGATAACTTTGCTACTTTCTCACCTAGACAATGTACCTCCTATTTTCCTTTTGTAGCGAAGAGAAGAACAAAGTTTTCTTTGGGTGCAGATAGGAACTAATTTTTCACAATGATATCTAATTTCCTAATGCCTAATGAGTGAAAATTGGAGTAAAGTGGGATTAAACATAAACCTACACTAAGTTTTAGGCTTTGGGACTCATACGAATATGATTAGGGTGAGATCAAATGTTAATAGGGAAACTCTCTTGTTTGGACCTCCCTCCTATTCTATCCCCCAATGGTATGAAGCATTTGTCACCCCCAACCTCTAAAGTTTGACATTTCCAACCACAAACTCTTTTGAAAAAGTTCCTCTTAAACTTTGAGGTCCAACAAGTCCAACCATTTTTCATTAATTTTCCTTGACTCACCAAAATAGCTTGGATGACCATGTGGTCCCTAGAAAAAACCTAAGATGACAAAAAAAGTATTGAAAATGGACAATGCCATATTCTTCGTCACCTAAGGAATTTTGAGCATGGTTTTGGCACGTGATTCAAGTGGTTTCAATAGCAATTTACAGAAAAGTGGTTAGGGTTTCCATTTTAGCTCGTTTTAACCATGTGCTTACCAAAATAACTTATTTTCACTTGGAGTGCATGGGTTTATTCCAAAATGGTATCATGATCATGCCAAATTTGATGCAACAAATCATATTTATAAGAATGATGATTTTGGCACCGTTGCAAATAGTTTTTCAACAAATTTTATTAAAAAAATCGTTGTGTTGCTTGTGGATTTGGACACAACTAGTAAAAGTTATAATCACATGGGTCTAGATTTGTATGTTTTCTTCTTCATAACTCATGACTAATTTTAGAAACCTATATATTCATGTTCCTCAATGATTTAGAGGGTTGATCATTTTGTGTTTTCACCCAAAAAAAGTGCAAATCTTTCTAAGGTTTCTATAGTTGTTAGTCAATCCATCATTAAGGATTCACTCAAAACATGAAAAATGACAATTGTACCAAAAAATGTCTGTAATTATATGACTGCTTAATTGGTTGTAAACATTTTGAAAGATTTTAAATAGAAAAATATGATATGTTTCTTACCATTTCAAGTTTTTCTTTACCATATTTGATGGTGTATATGTAACAAAGATTTGATAAATGTCGTAGCATATTAAGTCAATTCAAGTTGAATTTATATTGGTCGTTTCTATGTTATAAGGGAGTGTACATTTCATTAAGGATTATTAAAAATATATTCTTGCATAGTATAATATCCATGCTAAATCTTCTTGTGTCATGTTTTGATGATTGTAATTGACTTTGTTACCAAATAAGGCATTGGGCTTGAGAACTCAAACCTTCCATATCTTTTTAAACTAAGTGCCTAAAATCATTTACAAGTAGTTTAGAAACAAAAGTCAATGTTGTGCGCTCATGATCCTATAATTTAACTAGGGAAGTATTTAATCAGAACATTGAAAGAACTTATTTCATGAGGATTGTGTTTACACTTTTTAATCAACTATATAAGGGATTAATACAACTAGTCTTACTTGACCTAGTGATAGAATTTGGGGTCAAGTGAGAAATTTTTTTTAGTTATTATTTTTGGGTGTCCATTTTGTTTATCTCAATACCTATTAAGGTATACCCCTAGGTCTAAGTTGAGCTCAAAGCTCAAGAGAGATAATGCACTTTCAAAGTTAATCTTCAACCATTCCAAGTCATTTGATAATCCTCTTTTTTTCTTCTTGGTGACAAAACCCTAGCCTTGAAGGTGGAGAAAAGTTATAGGATTCAAGAGTTTTGTTTTAGAACCGAACACCCTCCATGTTTAATGAAAAAGAAGATCTACCACTACCCTCATTAGATGATTTGGTCCATGACAAACAATTCTTTCAAATGATGTTTTGTAGTGAAAGAAGAGACTAGAGAGTCCAAAAGTCTTGGCAAGTGAAACTCAAATGACAAATGGTTAATTAAGCTTGATTGTACTCCAAAGAGAGGGAATTGTTTTCACTTAATGTCTCATTAAGCTTTTGTGGGACTAAAAGCTTATATATGAAAAGGGGTATTTTCCAACTCGTTTTGTCAATTGAAATTGTCAATCATGTACAAACAACAATTGCAAAATCATTGACTTCACAAAAACCATCACTCCATAACCATTGTGGAAAATACATAACCACCAATATAGTTTTTAATTATATAACTACCCAAACAAGGAAAACAATGGTTTAACCACAATGTAGGGAACAATCACAAGAAACAAACAATCATGGCTTTTGTCATTCTAAATCATAAATGGAGGCTTCTTGCGCACAAGAAAGGCTTAAAACACATTAATTAGAGGCATGAAAGTGATTAACAAGGTTCAAAGGTTTGAGCATAGGATTGTATATAGTTTCACCAAGAACTCAATTATTGTACAAAAGAAGCTAGACAATAAGCAAGGGGTAACAAAACTGTTGTAGTCATTCTATATAACTTGTTTGTATGTTAATTTATAGATACACAATTAAACTCACTTCTAAGACAATGTTTTACTTATTAGATCAAGAATAAAAAATAAATTTGTGTTTCCTAGTTTTGATAAACTATTTGATGAAATTATATCACCATCATCAAACTATTCTATTTTAATCTTGCATTTATACACTTCTAAAGTTTCATAACTTATGACCATTAACCAACATAACATAGGCACTCTTCCTAGCATTTGTGTTAAAGTAGTATTGTCGTGAATATCATAAATTGTATAGTGAAGCGGGTCAACCCACGAAGCCTTTTGTTGAGCGTGTCCATTTTCTTCTCCAATTCACAGGGCTCCTCCCCAATGTCCATGGTCCCCAGGACCTCTCTAGGCTCTTCAACTAGGGGATGCGAAGAGTGAGAGGCGGAGCCATCTTTAGGAACCTTGTTGTGCTCATTGATTGTTTCTCATAGTAATGACTATGGTTTTTACATTTAAACTGCCATACTTCCCTTAACATTTGTTGGTATCATCATAAATTGCTTCAACTTTATTTATTGCTAAAATAACATGTTAATTTGATGCATATTTAAACTATATCACAATCTCCATGTGTAGCGAATGAAGTCCATGTCTTCCATCAATAAGAAATATAGTCATGTGAGAACTTCCAAGTACATTTGTTGTCAATCTTGAAGTTCTTGAAAGAACACTTCCTAAAGTTGTTGCCATCTCAAGACCCGTTAAATAAAGCTAATTTCCCTACATTGGGCCTTTGAATGAGAACTATAGTTGGAAGCATCTTAATTTCAACCCTATCAAATTCAGGCATTGAATTAGATGAATTGAGATGTCAATCAATTGTCTTGTTATTTACATCATGAGGCATCCCTTCTTCTATTTTTGCATCAAGAGCTACATCTATACACTCAGGTCTTATGGAAGAACTCAAAAACTCATGGCTATAAACCTTTTGTGCTCAAACCTATTCCTCTTTAAAGTGCACGATGATGTAGAAAAGGCTAAGCACCTTGTCCATGATAAGGTTCATAAATGAATAATGGTTGCCCAATTCTTTCTAGCTCACCATCATCTCTTTCATGTAGCTCACCTTTTGTTCTTTTAGTCCTCTCAACACTACTATAAACATCCTTTGTTTCTAGGACATTGATTGCATCAAACTCAAAATGGGATTTCTGAAAGATGGTTTTCAGTTTTGAATAAAAAACTCTTTCAAATAGACTTTGATCTATGACTCTTCATTAATAGGTTTAGATATGACAACATCTGATAATTGATGAGGAGTTAATGAAGCCTCAACATGAACTGTATTATCACTATCTTTCATGTGTTTTAGATATCAATAGCATATTGCAGCAATAGTGATTTATCACAAGATCTTTTTAGCCTCAAGCTTCTTTAATAAAAATGTACTACAAGAAGTAAGAAAGGAATACAAGAAAATAATATATGATACCTATTACTATATGTAGTCGAATTATTTACATAAGGAAATTTATGGTTATGATGCTTGTTGTACAAAAATTTATTCTATGTGATGCATTCTTAACTTTGTGAAAGTGTCACATGCTAATATGGCATACCATAAACCCTTTGATCATTCTCTTACTATAGTCATTGGGGTATAAATACAACACATAAGACTCTTGGCCTCTAAACTTTCATCTACAATCCCTATTTTTGCCAACAATTATTTTAAATTATTGAAAGAAAATTAATTCGATCACAAGGGCCAAGTATTCCTAGGTCAATTCCCTTAGTTAGACCAACTTTGGGATTACGAAAAATGATGAAACCTAGCAATCTCAAGCAATGTAGAATTTCTAAAAAAAATTATGCAAATTACATTCATTTTATTTTTTTTAAATTAAAAGATTCCTATAATGAATGCTCTAGGAGTTTGAATGATTGTAGGATGATTGGTTGTTCAATTCATGTTAGAAAATGTGTTCAAATATTAGGGCATAACAATTTATCACACAAATGCCTACCAATTCGACTCCCAATGGCTAGTGAAAGAAATGGGGTTTGACAATTAAGATAAAATTAAAATAATTTTAGGTCAAATCACCATCATGTGGTCCCTCTCACATATTATGGAAAAAACCATGACAAAAAGTGTAAGATTTGGAGATTAGAGACGAATGCTTAAAAATTGGACCAATGAATAAATTAGAATATGTGAGAGTAAATGTAGATAGATCATGTATACGAGAAGGTAATCTATACAAGGAGTAAATGCAGATGGACAAAGATTAAGAAAATAATCAAACTTATACAAATGTACATAACATATCACTATATAATTAAATGAAAAATATTTACTAAATATCAAATTTCTAACCCTTAAAATTATACTAAATTATTTTATAAAAACTCTACAAAAGTTATAATTTAAATGTTTCAATTAAATTGGTGAAGATCATACATACCATCCTCAAAAAAAAAAATCATAAAAACAAGGTTCCATCTATGTATGACTTTGGAACAAGTTAAATTATTATAATCCACTACTTAAAAAGGAGGTAATTCGATTAGTATGGTAATCTGGAATTGAAAAATGGCCGTTTGAAATAAAAGCAGAGCGGTTGGTAAATGACCGTTTTAGATTCGAACTTGTGAAGTCGGTGGAGGTGCGTTTTGATGAGATATTGTTGTAAGTTTGGGCAATCCTCTGTTCCTGAGCAACAAAGTTTGGGGACAAAATTCAGCATATGCAGATTGAATCAAAATTGAAATCCCATAAATCAGATTCGTACAGAAAGACCAAATTCAATATGTTGCTTCTACTGTTGATTGATTCTATAGAACAAATCTGTATTCAGATTAGCAGTTACCTCCATGGATTGAGAAGCATAGAATGGAAATCCATGCAATCTGGAATCCCATTTAAGTTTATATGCAGAGAGAAAGGCAGTCCATCAATATCCTTAGACTGCTTGAGGTCACAGGTCAATCCTCCTGCAAGAATTTTAAAGAAATAGAGATCAGCATAATGCATCTACCACTTTTTGATCTCATCTTATTCGACAATCTTGTAAACACAGGTTAATAATGGGAATTTCAATAGATCATGACATCTTAAAGGCCAACCAAGCAGAACAATTACTTCTCCATTATCCTTAGACTGCTAATGGGGGCGTAGAGATCGACTGGTCTTGAAATAACGACGGCACCAATGTATTGAATATATGGGAGCGACAATGCCTTGAAGCCTAGCGATGTGAAGAAGCTGAGTCGGCTAGTGATGATTTCCCTTTCGATGCTGAAATCCTTAAACCTACTTTCTAGTTTCTTCATCTTTTTTCTGTGGCTGTTGACATGGAAAGAGGTAAGTGCCATAAACTCTGTAATTTCCTTTCTGTGACTGAATTTAAGCATCTAGGTATTATTGTCGTCGTAAGTTTTGATTTTGCTTGATATTCTCTTGAACCAAATTGTTAGATATGATCCAAAAGTTTCTTGCAGTCCCCTGATCTACCCAAATCCTCATACCCAGCTTACCCAATCCTGTACATAACGGTTTTCTGGAACACCCCAGAGCCAGTCACTTTGCTTGCTATTCCAAGCTAACTACTCTTACCCTCATCCAAACCTAAAAACCATAGCTAACTACTGGAGGATCAATTTTTACTTTCTCTGATTTACCTAAAAACCATAGATTCCATCAGTAAAAATATCCTAAATGTTGCTCAAAATATGGAAGTTAAATCACTTGAATCTCATTCACATTCAACATAAAAATGAATGCATTAAAACCCTACAAGAGTGTGTCCAAGCTTCAAAAGACTATCTGGTTTACTTGATCCACCTCAATTATCTTCACAATAGGATAGAGGCCATAAAAAGGTTGCTCATTACTGAAAAGAAAAAGAAAAAAATTCCTAGAAGTGAGGCATTACAATGCCCAAATGGCTAAGTGCCAAAATTTTCTATGCCACTTCTTCAATTGAATATGTCATTGGAGGGCTTAATTTTAAACCTTTCGTATATAGCTCCCCCTCCCAAATGAATGTTGAAGCTCAATGAGATGTGTAGTTAAAAAAGTTGAACTTCCATTGGAGTTACCACAACTAGCAACAACCTTGATCTCTTCCTCAGTGCCTGTAGAGGGTCTAATGAGTAGCAATAGCCCCTGCTATCAGAAGCTTTTTAGATTTTAACATGTGCTGCATACATTTTATATTAATAGTCCTTTTGTCTATTTCTTATGTAATAACTTGATGATATAATCAGTATAAACCTCATAAGAACACGTTTTTTTGAAGTAGTAATTTTATGCAAGCATTGATATTAAAATTTTAATTTTAGAATGTTTGTCTTTGAAATTCTATTATGTTTGCGGTAATTTTAATAGTTATTCTCAAATGTTGCCTTTTGGTCCTTGCTTACATTATTTTTTGGGTAAAAGCGGAGAAACTGGAATTTTGATATTCTACTAAAGTTAAATATATTTTCTTTCTATAACAAGAAGGTCGTGTCATGCGCATTTAGCCTTTAGGGTTTGTTAGAGTAACAAAGCATCTTTGGCTAGAGATGTTTTGGGAAGATGTTGCATGCTTTCTTAGTTGGAAACATTCTTTCCAGTCTGATATGGAGATTCCAATAACTTATAAACAGTCCAAATTGGCGCTTTCTATTTTATTTTTGTAGTGTTTTCAAAATTGGAGATGCATTTGCAGTATTGTGTTGTTTTAACAAGAAAACATCCAATACTTGACAATGTAGACTAAACGAAAACTAATAAGATGGTAATGTGAAAGTGCATATCTACATTTATTTTGGATTGTTAAGGGTTTTCTTTGATTCTTTATTATAAGAAATGCTTAATAAAAAATATACTAATATTTTTTGTAAAAAATAGAACACAAGAAAAATGAAACAAATTTGAGTGGAATAGTAAGAAAAAATAATCAAAATATGACATAATTCCTTTCTAGTAAAACTCCTAAGTAGATACAAGTCTGTATATAATTTGCAAACTAGGGTCAAATAAGGTTAGGTAGAGTGGCTTAATATTGACCCACTCCCCATGAAAATGAGCATTTTTTGTAAGGGTGAACAAATATATTCCTTTCTCAGTTGGAGGATTATAAATCTAGATCTCATTTTAGTTTCTTCATTTCTCTAATAGCCAAACCCCTTGGATTACCATTTTTCTTTTCTTTTTCACTTTCAATGAGGGGCTATATTTAAGTATACCAATGGCCTTACATGCACATCTTTCTGTGAAAAATGCTCTAATAAAATCATAATGCATTCTTCCAAGAAACAAAATTTGAAAAGCATGGTCAAAAGCACTTTGAACTTTAAACCAAGGTAATCATATAGTATTTGTTTTTACTAGACCAATTTCTTTTAAAAAGATTTCAATCAAAGAATAAATGTAGTCATTGTCTTTTGTTCAGTGAGAAGTAGAATATACCATTCAAAACAAATAAAAAGCTAATCTAGAATGTGTCACTCCAAAAGGAAAGTTGATTGACCAGTTTAATTTTTGTGGAGAACTTATAGATATCTAGTGATCTACTTATGATAGAGAAAAAGGAAGTTTCCTTCCAAGCAAATAGTCCAAAATTACAAAATAAAAAATAAAAAATCTTTGACTTTCTTTGTACGCTCACTTCTCATCAACACGGTTTCCATTAAACCTTGATTACAAGCATATAATTTTCAATCCCCAAGAGAATTTGAATTGTTCAAATTACTTTATTTCAAAATTCCACCTTGTTACTTCCCTTACAATTTTTAATTGTTCATTAATCTATGTACAATTAAGCCAATTGTGTGTATTTTTTTAAGCTCTAAACACTGAATATAGGAATTCATTGGTACAATTTTTTGAAATCATATATTTGTGTAATGGTGAAAATTATATACCTTGTTTTGAATTAATTTGATTTGTTTATTTTCTATGTAAGAATAACTGTAAGTCATGAAATTTTTACTAACAACTAGCATGTAATCAAATTCTTACTTGATGCAATATGCATTTTCTCCAATTATTAGTTTTGATCCTTGATTCTTTTCATTCTTCCAAATATAAATCCATGATTTGTAAGATTGATCCAAATGAATTATGTACTTTGTAGACATGAATATATGATTTGTAAATTAACTCAAGTGAATTATGTACTTTGTGGACATGAGTATAGAATGTGTAAATTTCAAATTCAAATTTAAGCTCAACATAATCTTTCTCACTATTTCAACATTTATGTGTTTTGTAGACATGAGTATAGAATGTTTAATTATAATCCTTTAACTTTTCCAGGATCTTTCTCATGCCATTCTTGCTTCATTCGTTGTCTATGTACCTCTCTTTTTCTTTATCACTCTTTTAATATTACCTCTCTTTGTTCTCTATTTATCTTTGTCTTTTTCTCTCTTACTTTTTTCATTCTTTTTTGTTAAATTATTTTATTATTTTATTTTTGTTTTTTTTATCTCTCAAATTCTTTATCTATTTTTCATTTGCTCGAGTTTACTTATTTTCTCATATTATATATTTTTCTATGCTTATCTCTTTCTTTCTATGTGACCCTTTTCTTAGTGTTTTTCTATTTGATTCTCACTTTTTTTCTCGTATTTATTCACTCCATCTCTATTTTTATCTCTCTATGTTTCTTCATCAATATTTTTTTGTGTTCCTCGC
This sequence comes from Sequoiadendron giganteum, assembly GCA_007115665.2. Classification (NCBI taxonomy): domain Eukaryota; kingdom Viridiplantae; phylum Streptophyta; class Pinopsida; order Cupressales; family Cupressaceae; genus Sequoiadendron; species Sequoiadendron giganteum. The sequence continues at coordinate 222,863,643 of CM021101.1, forward strand.
TTTGTCACTTTTCTCCTTTTTTGAAAATATTTATCTTTATGTTGTTCATTCTCTCTCAAACCTTTGTATTTATGTTAGTTTTCTATATTTTTCAATCTTTGTTATTTCTCTATCTCCTTGTATGTGTGTATCTCTCCTCCATGTTTCATCATTTATTTTTCTCTTTTTATATTTATTTTTTCTTTAATAGGTTTTGTATTATTTTTACATTATTTATTTATTTATCTTTATTTTTTAATATCTATTTCTATTTCTATTTCTTAGATCTTTTGCTTTTTGCATTTTTATCTTTTCTCTTTATTTTCTCTCTTCTTTTTAATTTTCTCACTTTTTTCCCTTCATGTCCATTCTTTCTATTTTATCTCAATCTCTCTCTTTCTTACCTTTCTTTCTTTCTTTGTATCCAATTTATTGGCTCTTTCCTTTGTTTTTACTTTCTCTCTTCTTACTTAATTTCATTTATTTATTTTTTTTATTTCTTATTTTCAAAAAATCAAAAAAATAAAATTATTTTTATTTTTTATGTTTATATATTTTTTCTTTTATTTTTCTTTTTTGTTTTTTTTGCATACTATATTTCTCACTCACATCTACTTTTATACCTTTTTTCTTTCTCTTTTGGAATATCCTTTTTCCTTTTAATTTTCTTTTATTCTAGTTATATCTCATTGCCTAAATATTTTTATTATTTTTTAATGTTTCTCTACATTGTTATTTATATTTATTTGTTTCTTATTTTCATCTATTTTTTCTCTTTCTATATGGGTTGGACCTTAGACCCTAGAATTTAAGTTTTTGACCCATAGACCTTGATCTACTCCTGAGCCTCATGGATCGTGGACCTTAGATTGATAAACATCTATCCTATAGCCTAAACACTTAGATCCTAAACCATTAATTTTTGAACCCTAAACCTTAGAGGCTATGCCTTGTACTTGTGGACCCTAGACCAATAAATATTACTATTTACCCTTTACCTTAAACTTGAGGATGAACCCTAGTGCTTAGGCTATGCTACTAGATATTTGAGCTTAGAAAGTAGAACATGGACATTAGACCCAAGAACCTAGGCCTTAAACCTTAAACCACTAAGCTTCAAACTTCAATATTGAACCTTGGATTGTTAGATGATTAGAGTTTGAATCCAAGACCATATATACTAGACTATGAACCCTAGAATTAAAACACTAGATTATCTTTTTATCTCTCCTTTCATTCATTTTTTAGTGTTTCTCTTTCTTTTATTCTTTCTATTTTTTTTGTTTGTTTATTTCTTCATTTTCCTATCTTTTTGTCACTTTCATTCTCTCTTTTTTCTTCTTTCTTTTTTCTTTTTCTTTTTTCTCTCCTTTCTTTTCCTTTCTTCTTTTCTGATTATTTTTTATTTTTCCCAAAAGTTTATTTTCCTCTTTTATAATATTGTTAACTCCCTTTTTAATTTTCTTTTTTTTTTTTATTTCTATTTTTCTCCCTTTGTTTTCTTCCATTTTTTGACTTTTTGTCACTTTCTCTCAATCTCTTTCTCTTCTTCCATTATTTTCTTTATCGTTCTTTCTTTTTCTTCCTCCTTTTTTTTCTTCTTTTGTGTGTCTCTAACCCCATCATGACACCCATTCCCAACCCCAACTTGGCAAAATGTAAGACCAAGGTAAGGCGGGTTAGGTGTTGAGTTGGGTTGCAGGGATACTCCTGAGTCAACAAAACAAAAGAAGAAAGATAAGTTTTCACCTTTTATTCTCTTTGAAAGGCATTTGTGTGTTTCTTTTTTTGTGTCTTTTACTTAGCATGACACCCATTTCTAACCCCAACTTGGCAAAATGTAAGACCAAGGTAAAGTGGGTTAGGTGTTGGGTTGGGTCGCAAAGATACCCTTGAGTCAACAAAAAAATAAGAAAGAAAATTCCATATATGTTTATCATTTTTGAAAGGGGTTTGTGTGTCTCTCACCCTAGCATGACACCCATTCTCAACCCCAACTTGGAAAAATGTAAGACCAAGGTAAGGCGAGTTAGGTGTTTGGCTGGGTCATAGAGATACCATACAGTCAAAAAAAGAAAAGAAGTCCATACATTTTTATTGTCTTTGAAAGGGGTTTGTGTGTCTCTCACCCCAACATGACACCCATTCCCAACCCCAACTTGGTAAAATGTAAGACCAAGGTAAGGAGGGTTAGGTGTTGGGCTGGGTCATAGGGATGCCCTTGAGTCAACAAAAAGAAGAAAGAAGTCCATACATCTTTATTGTTCTTGAAAATGGGTTTGTGTGTCTCCCACCTCAACATGACACCTATTCCCAACACCAACTTGGAAAAATGTAAGACCAAGGTAAGGCGGGTTAAGCGTTGGGTTGGGTCGTAGGGATACCCCTGAGTCAACAAAACAAGGAAGAGAAGTCCATACCTTTTTATCGTCTTTGAAAGGGGTTTGTGTGTCTCTCACCTCAACATGACACCCATTCCCAACCTCAACTTGGAAAAATGTAAGACCAAGGTAAGGCAGGTTAGACATTGGGTTGGGTTGATAATATATTTATATTATAATATATATAGCTACAAATATATGTTTGTAATATAAATGTATATAAAATAATATAAATATATAATATAAAATGATATAAATATATAAATATAATTAACAATAATTTATATATTTAATTAATAAATTATTTATAGATAGATTTATATCATAATATAATATAATATTATGTATAAATTATTTTATATATTATAATATAAATATATAATATAATGTAATATATTATCATCTATATAATATAAATAAATTATTTTTATAAATATATATTATTTGTACTTCCTTTCTTTGTATTTTTTTCCCTCTTTCTTTGTGTTTTTATGTCTTTCTCCATCTAACTATCTTTCTATTTTTTCATCTCTTTTTTATTTCATTTCTCTAGTGTTTTTAATTTTCCTCTCATTTTTTAAATTCCTTCTTTCCTTGGTTCAATTGTTTGCTTTCCTTTTTCTTTTCTATTCTTTCACTCTCAATACCTTTTTAATTTCCTTATATTTTTATTTTATTATTTTTCTCCTTATTTGTTGTCTCTTGCTTTATGTTTATTATATTCTTTTTATATCTATTTATCTCATTCGGTGTCTATGTACCTCTCTTTTTCTTTATCACTCCTTTAATATTACTTCTCTTTGTTCACTATTTATCTTTGTGTTTTTCTCTCTTTCTCTTTTCATTCTTTGCCTCATTTGTACATGGTCATAGGTGTACTTATTGATTCATATTCTTTTATCTTAAACTTTCTCAACATCTCTTTTATGTAATTGTTCTAAGAAATGAATATACTTTTATTTGATTGAGAGATTTGTAAACCAAAAAAATGGACAACACACCAAACATAGACATTTCAAATTCTTTATGCATAGCATTCTAGAACCCTTTGCACATAGCATCACTACTACCTCCAAAGATAATGTCATCAACATAAACAACAATCAGTAGTTGATCACCTTTTATTTTTATGTATAAGTTGTTGTCTACACTTCCTCTCCTAAAACTTTACTGTTGCAAATATCTATCTAATATGGAATACCATGCTCTAGGAGTCTTTTTGAGTCCATAAAGAGCCTTATTTAGTATTTACACAAAGCATAATTTATTTGAACATTGGAATCCTTCCAATTGTTCAATATATACTTCTTTTTCTAACTCTCCATTTAGAAATGTAGATTTGGCATCCATCTAATATACCTTGAAACTCTTGAATGTTGATAAAGCCAAAAACATTCTAATTGCTTCTAACCTTGCTACACGAGTAGGTGTTAACTCAAAATTAATTCCCTCAATTTGAGCATATTCTTTGTATACAAGTGTGGATTTGTTCCACATCACTTTTCCATCTTAATTCAACTTATTTCTAAAGAACCATTTTGTTCCAATGATAGTTTTGTCTTTAGGTCTCGAAACCAACTCCCAAGTTTCATTTTTCTTAATCTGAGTTAATTCTTCATCCATGACAACTAACCAACATTTTTCTTTTCTTTCCTCTGCATTAGAACTTGGATAATTTTTTATAATAAGGCAAAGTGTACCTATTCATTTGCTTTTTCAATTCTTCTCCAGGTCTAAACTCCATTGTTTTTATCTCCTATGATTTGATCTTCAGAATGGTTCTTCTAAACATACCTAGCCAAAGTCTTTGTAACTGTATTCTCTAAATCATTCTCCGAGTCTTCTTCACTACTGTGGATAAATATTCATTATCTTCTTCATCTAGAGTCTTAATAGATTCTATTGATTCATCAAAACTAGCATTGACACTTTTAACAATCCTTTTCAACCTCTTTTTATAATATCTATATGTGTTGCTTGTCATAGAATAACTAAGAAAAATACCTTCATCAAATCTAGAATCAAACTTACCCAAATGTTCTTCATCCCTTTTGATGTGGCATTTACTTCTAAATATTTTGAAATGTCTAACTGATGTTTGTCTTCCTTTCCACAATTCATATGGTGTTTTGGCAATCTTTGGTCTGATTTGAGCTCTGTTCAAAATGTAAATTATTCTTTGAACCACTTCTCTCCAATACACATCCAAAAATTTTCTTGACTTAACATTATTTTAGCAATCTACCATGCACAAATCCACTTTATTGAATCAAAATTAGTTTAAGGAAAAAATGTTGCAGCCTCAAGGTAACAATTTTGGAAAATTTCT
>CM021101.1:222868431-222916219 GCA_007115665.2 Sequoiadendron giganteum
TCTACCATCGACCCTATTCCCTCAACCCTCAAACCTTAAACCCTAATACCCTAGAAGCCATCAACCCTATAGGTCCTCCACCCTAATCCCTCAACCCTATACCCTCAACCCCTATCACTTTCTCTTTATCTATACATCTCACCTCTCCCTCCTTCCCTCCCTCCTACCCTCTCTAATTGTCTCTATCTATCGTCTCCCTCTTTCTGCATACCTCTCATTCAATCAATCCCAACCACTCTCTCTCGCTCCCTCTATCCATCTCTCTTCATGTCCCTCCCACTCCATCCTACTCTCTCCCACTACCTCTCTCTCTCCCTCTCTCATGTCTCTCCCTCCCACCCCCTCTCTCTCTCAGGTCTCTCCCTCTGGCAACCTACCTAGGTAACTCTCTCTTTTTCTCTCTCCCCTCTCTATCTATCCCTCCAACCCTACCTAGATAATTCCCTCTCACTCCACCCCCCTCTTTCTCTACCTCTATCAGGTCACTCCCTCCCACACCCTCTCCCTCTCTCGAGTCTCTCACTCACGCTCTCTCTCTCTCTCACATTCCATCTCTCTCACACTCCCTCTCACTACTCTGAAGTCTCTCCCTCTCACCCCCTCATACTCTCAAGTCTCTCCCTTTGGAACCCTACCTACATAATTTTTTTTCTCTCCGTCTCTCTCTCTCTCTCCCCCCCTCTCTCTCCCTCTCCCTCATTCTCTCTCTCCCACCCCCCCTCTCTCTCTCCCTCTCCCTCAATTCTCTCTCCCATCCCCCCCTCTTTCTCTCCCTCCCTCTCTCCCTCCCACCCTACCTAGCTAAGTCCCCCTCACTCCAACCCCTTCTCTCCCACTCCCTCTCTCTTAAACTCTCGCTTCCACCCCCTGTCCATCTCTCTAGACTCTCTCTCTCTCTCTCTAAATTCTCCCTCCATCTAAAGACATACATAAATGCATACATACAAGCATAATACATATGTACATATAATATTACATCCACAAGCATACATACATACATGACATACATGTACATACAAACATACAAATATATCAACATACATTCAATATATTGGCATTTAACATAAAGGAAGACATAACACGAGCATGTTATAACGTGCTGGCGTTATGTCCTAGTTGACATGCTCTCCACAGAAGCAAAAACTATGTCAAAAGTGAGATATAACACAAGCGCGTTATAACGCGCTCGCGTTATATCTTGCTTTGCAAATTATCGAGCCTTAGGCTTGGTATTTGCCTTGGAATACCAACCCAAAGGCTTGGAGGGCATTCCCAATGACCAGAGACGTGTTTTTAAAAAATCCACCATATTTCTCGTAATCGAGTTTGTGCTCACTGTCAGGATTGCATGTGGCTCAATATCGAAAAAATCGAACACATGGGTAATGTTGGGTTATCTCTTAGCTATCCAACGATGTAATTTTTTTCACTTTCTGAAAATGTTAAGTCTTTCATCCATAATTTATTTTATCTGTATGTCTTTTTTTTGCCAAAAAGTAGTGTTTGGTATTTTTTTTGCTATAAATTAACCATTCATAAATTTTTCAAATAAATTACATTTTTATAAACTAAACTCCATTCTACAAAATTAAAAAATTAAAAATAAAAGAAATCAATTAGTTTCCAAAATTTGTAGGGGTAGCACGACCAAAATTCTATTTTCAGGAAATGTCCACTTCGCAAATTAGTAAAAAATCAAATATTCATTAAAAAATTATCAGAAAAATCGTGCATCAACTACATATTGTTAGCTAACTTCTGACTGTTGCGATTTTAAAAATACTTAAAAAAATTTCACCGTACGAGGGTCGTACAAGAATTGCTATGTTACGTTTTTCTGACAAAAACAACACTAATTTGTGTACGTCCCTCGTTTGAACCCATTAATCTCAACCATTTTCAAAATAAATTAGTAGTTTAGAAAGTAGACTTAGAGCACTTGAATCCTTCTTTTTGTTCCATCTCAAACTTTTGAGTCTAAGTATCCTCAATTTCATGTGCAAGGTTAGTATTTCCTGATTTCAGAAAAAAGTTGTCCACTTAAGTCCCCTTTTTGGCAACCATCTTGCTGCACTTACCCGGAAGTATTTTATCAAAATATTGAAATAACTTATTTCATGAGGATTGTGTCTACACTTTTAATCAACTCTATAAGGGATTAATACAAGTAGTCTTGTTTGACCTAGTGATAAAATTTAGGGTCAAGTGTGCAATTGGGTTTAGTTATTATTTTTGGGTGTCCATTTTGTTTAATCTCAATACCTATTAAGGTATACCCCTAGGAAGTATCTCCTAGGTCTAAGTTGAGATCAAAACTTAAGAGATATAATTCACTTTCAAAGTTAATTTTTAACCATTCCAAGTTAATTGATGATCCTCTTTTTTCCTTCTTGATGAAAAAACTCTAGCCTTGAGGGTGGAGAAAAGTTATAGGATTCAAGAGTGTTGTTTTAGAACCGAACTCCCTCCATGTTTAATGAATATTATATATGACTACCCTCATTAGGTGACTTGGTCCATGACAATCAGTTCTTTCAAATCATGTGTTTTAGTGAAAGAAGAGACTAGAGAGTCCAAAAGTCTTGACAAGTGAAGCTCAAAGGACAAATGGTTAATTAAGCTTGATTGTACTCCAAAGAGAGGGGATTTTTTTCACTTAATGCATCATTAAGTTTTTTGTGGGGCCAAAAGCTTTTATATGGAAGGGGGTATTATCTATAAGGATCCAAGAGGTTGCCTAAAATGATAATTGAAGCTTTTCCAACTCGTTTTGTCACAATTGAAATTGTTAATCATGTATAAACAACAGTTGCAAAAGCATTGACTTCACAAAATAGTGACTCTATAACCCATTGTGACAAACACATAACCACCAATATAGTTTGTAATTGCATAAATTCCCAAACAAGGAAAGCAATGGTTTCATCACAATGTAGGGAACAATAACGAGAAACAAACAATAATACCTTTTTTCATTCTAAAACATAAATGGAGGCTTCCTGTGGACAAGAAAGGATTACAACACATTAATTAGAGGCATGAAAGTGATTAACAAGGTTCAAATTTTTGAGCATAGGATTGTATATAGTTCCACCAAGAACTCAATTATTGTACAAAAGAAGCTAGACAATTAGCAAGGGGTAACAAAACTGTTGTAGTAATTCTATATAACTTATTTTTATGACAAAACACCCTTAAGATGTTATTTCTTAGTATTACACAATCCCCTCAATGAAATTATTGCACAATCCCTTCATTAATTGTTTCTCATAGTAATGATTATGTTTTTTACATTTAAACTGCCATACTTCCCTTAACATTTGTTGGTATCATCATAAATTGCTTCAAGTTTATTTATTGCTAAAATAACTTGTTAATTTTATGCATATGTAAACTATATCACAAGCTCCATGTGTAGCGAATGAAGTCCATGTCTTCCATCAATAAGAAATATAGTCATGTGAGAAATTCCAAGTACATTTGTTGTCAATCTTGAAGTTCTTGAAAGGACACTTCCTAAAGTTGTTGCCATCTCAAGACTTGTTAAATAAAGCTAATTTCCCTACATTTGGCCTTTGAATGAGAACTATAGTTGGAAGCATCTTAACTTCAACCCTACCAAATTCAGGCATTGAATTAGATGAATCGAGATGTCAATCAACTATCTTGTTATTTACATCATGAGGCATCCCTTCATCTATTTTTGCATCAAGAGCTACATCTATACACTCAGGTCTTATGGAAGAACTCAAAAACTCATGGCTATAACCTTTTGTTCTCAAACCTATTCCTCTTTAAAGTCCACGATGATGTAGAAAAGGCTAAGCACCTTGTCCATGATAAGGTTCTTAAATGAATAATGGTTGCCCAATTCTTTCTAGTTCACCATAATCTCTTTCATGTAGCTCACCTTTTGTTCTTTTAGTCCTCTCAGCACTACTATAAACATCTATTGTTTTTAGGACATTGATTGCATCAAACTCAAAATGGGATTTCCGAAAGATGGTTTTCAATTTTGAATAAAAAACTCTTTCAAATAGACTTTGATCTGTGACTCTTCATTAATAGGTTTAGATATGACAACATCTGATAATTGATGAGGAGTTAATGAAGCCTCAACATGAACTGTATTATCACTATCTTTCATGTGTTTTAGATATCAATAGTATATTGCAGCAATAGTGATTTATGACAAGATCTTTTTAGCCTTGAGCTTCTTTAATAAAATTGTATTACAAGAAGTAAGAAAGGAATACAAGAAAATAATATATGATACCTATTACTATATGTAGTCGAATTATTTACATAAGGAAATTTATGGTTATGATGCTTGTTGTAAAAAAATTTATTCTATGTGATGTATTCTTAACTTTGTGAAAGTGTCACATGCTAATATTGCATACCATAAACCCTTTGATCATTTTCTTACTATATTCATTGGGGTATAAATACAACACATAAAGACTCTTGGCCTCCAAACTTTCATCTACAATCCCTATTTTTGCCAACAATTATTTTAAATTATTGAAAGAAAATTTATTTGATCACAAGGGCCAAGTATTCCTAGGTCAATTCCCTTAGTTAGACCAACTTTACAATTACGAAAAACAATGAAACATAGCAATCTCAAGCAATGTAGAATTTGTTAAAAAAATTATGCAAATTACATTCGTTTTAGTTTTTTTAAATTAAAAGGTTCCTATAATGAATGCTCTAGGAGTTTGAATGATTGTAGGATGATTGGATGTTCAATTCATGCTAAAAAAATCTTCAAATATTAGGGTACAACAATTTATCTCACAAATGCCTACCAATTTGACTCCCAATGGCTAGTGAAAGAAATGGGGTTTGACAATTAAGATAAAATTAAAATAATTTTAGGTCAAATCACCATCATGTGGTCCCTCTCACATATTATGGAAAAAACCATGACAGCAAGTGTAAGATTTGGAGATTAGAGATGAATGCTTAAAAATTGGACCAATGAATAAATTAGAATATGTGAGAGTAAGTGTAGATAGATCATGTATACAAGACTGTAATCTATACAAGGAATAAATGCAGAGAGGCAAAGATTAAGAAAATAATCAAACTTATACAAATGTACATAACATATCACTATATAATTAAATGAAAAATATTTACTAAATATCAAGTTTCGAGACCTTAAAATTATACTAAATTATTTTATAAAAACTCTACATAACTTTTATATAAAAGTTCTAATTTAAATGTTTCAATTAAATTGGTGAAGATCATACATACCATCCTAAAAAAAAATTCATAAAAACAAGGTTCCATCTATGTATGACTTTGGAACAAGTTAAATTATTATAATCCACTACTTAAAAAGAAGTGGTAATTCGATTAGTATGGTAATCTGGAATTGAAAAATGGCCGTTTGAAATAAAAGCAGAGCGGTTGGTAAATGACCGTTTTAGATTCAAACTTGTGAAGTCGGTGGAGGTGCGTTTTGATGAGATATTGTTGTAAGTTTGGGCAATCCTCTGTTCCTGAGCAACAAAGTTTGGGGACAAAATTCAGCATATGCAGATTGAATCAAAATTGAATTCCCATAAATCAGATTCGTACAGAAAGACCAAATTCAATATGTTGCTTCTACTGTTGATTGATTCTATAGAACAAATCTGTATTCAGATTAGCACTTACCTCCATGGATTGACAAGCATAGAATGGAAATCCATGCAATCTGGAATCCCATTTAAGTTTATATGCAGAGAGAAAGGCAGTCCATCATCCTTAGACTGCTTGAGGTCACAGGTCAATCCTCCTGCAAGAATTTTAAAGAAATAGAGATCACCATAATGCATCTACCACTTTTTGATCTCATCTTATTCGACAATCTTGTAAACACAGGTTAATAATGGGAATTTCAATAGATCATGACATCTTAAAGGCCAACCAAGCAGATCAATTACTCTCTGTACATTGATTGATGAGTTAAGAATATTACATACTTCAGCCTTTTTCTTCTCCATTATCCTTAGACTGCTAATGGCGGCGTAGAGATCGACTGGTCTTGAAATAACGACGGCACCAATGTTGCTTGTTCGACTCTTGTAGAGGCAGAGACCGCAGTATTGAATGTATGGGAGCGACAATGCCTTGAAGCCTAGCTATGTGAAGAAGCTGAGTCGGCTGGTGATGATTTCCCTTTCGATGCTGAAACCCTTAAACCTACTTTCTACTTTTTCATCTTTTTTCTGTGGGACATGGAAAGAGACGAGAGCTCGAGAAGTTAAGGTCCAAGGGAAACGCAGCAAGGAAAAGACGTAAGTGCCATAAACTCTGTAATTTCCTTTTCATAAAATAGATAGGGGTTTGTGACTGAATTTAAGCATCTAGGTATTATTAGATCTAATAAAACGATAGACAAGACAAACGTACAACACTTTCTTGGCATTTGGCATTGCAATTGTAGAATTGTTGTCGTAAATTTTGATTTTGCTTGATATTCTCTTCAACCAAATTGTTAGAATTGATAGTTTCTTGCAGTCCCCTTATCTACCCAAATCCTCATACCCAGCTTACCCAATCCTGTACATAACGGTTTTCTGGAACACCCCACAGCCAGTCACTTTGCTTGCTATTCCAAGCTAACTACTCTTACCCTCATCCAAACCTGAGACGAGGCATCTCTCTCCTACTGGAGGATCAATTTTTACTTTCTCTGATTTACCTAAAAACCATAGATTCCATCAGTAAAAATATCCTAAATGTTGCTCAAAATATGGAAGTTAAATCACTTGAATCTCATTCATATTCAACATAAAAATGAATGCCTTAAAACCCTACAAGAGTGTGTTCAAGCTCCAAAAGACTATCTGGTTTATTTGATCCACCTCAATTATCTTCACAATAGGATAGAGGCTATAAAAAAGTTGCTCACTACTTAAAAGAAAAAGAAAAAAACTCCTACAAGTGAGACATTACAATGTCAAAATTTTCTATGCCACTTATTCGATTGAATATGCCATTGGAGGGCTTAATTTTAAACCTTTCGTATATAGCCCCCCCGTCCCAAATGAATGTTGAAGCTCGATGGGATGCGTAGGTAAAAGAGTTGAACTTCCATTGGAGTTACCACAACTAGCAACAACCTTGATCTCTTCCCCAGTGCCTCTAGAGGGTCTAATGAGTAGCAATAGCCCACGATATTAGAAGCTCTCTATGCAATAACTTGATGATATAATCAGTATAAACTTCATAAGAACACATTTTTTAGGTGTTGAGTTGGGTTGCAGGGATACTCCCGAGTCAACAAAACAAAAGAAGAAAGATAAGTTTTCACCTTTTATTCTCTTTGAAAGGCATTTGTCTGTTTCTTTTTTTGTGTCTTTTACTTAGCATGACACCCATTTCTAACCCCAACTTGGAAAAATGTAAGACCAAGGTAAAGTGGATTAGGTGTTGGGTTGGGTCGCAAAGATACCCTTGAGTCAAAAAAAAAAAGAAAGAAAATTCCATACATTTTTATCATTTTTGAAAGGGGTTTGTGTGTCTCTCACCCTAGCATGACACCCATTCTCAACCCCAACTTGGCAAAATGTAAGACCAAGGTAAGTCGAGTTCGGTGTTTGGCTGGGTCATAGAGATACCATACAGTCAAAAAAAGAAAAGAAGTCCATACATTTTTATTGTCTTTGAAAGGGGTTTGTGTGTCTGTCACCCCAACATGACACCCATTCCCAACCCCAACTTGGTAAAATGTAAGACCAAGGTAAGGCGGGTTAGGTGTTGGGCTGGGTCACAAGGATGCCCTTGAGTCAACAAAAAGAAGAAAGAAGTCCATACATCTTTATCGTTCTTGAAAACGGGTTTGTGTGTCTCCCACCTCAACATGACACCTATTCCCAACACCAACTTGGAAAAATGTAAGACCAAGGTAAGGCAGGTTAAGCATTGGGTTGGGTCGTCAAAAAAAAGGAAGAGAAGTCCATACCTTTTTATCGTCTTTGAAAGGGGTTTGTGTGCCTCTCACCTCAACATGACACCTATTCCCGACCTCAACTTGGAAAAATGTAAGACCAAGGTAAGGCAGGTTAGACATTGGGCTGGGTTGATAATATATTTATATTATAATACATATAGCTACAAATATATGTTTGTAATATAAATGTATATAAAATAATATAAATATATAAATATAATTAACAATAATTTATATATTTAATTAATAAATTATTTATAGATAGATTTATATCATAATATAATATAATATTATGTATAAATTATTTTATATATTATAATATAAATATATAATATAATGTAATATATTATCATCTTTATAATATAAATAAATTATTTTCATAAATATATATTATTTGTACTTTCTTTCTTTGTATTTTTTTCCCTCTTTCTTTGTGTTTTTATGTCTTTCTCCATCTAACTATCTTTCTATTTTTTCATCTCTTTTTTATTTGATTTCTCTAGTGTTTTTAATTTTCCTCTCATTTTTAAAATTCCTTCTTTCCTTGGTTCAATTGTCGGCTTTCCTTTTTCTTTTCTATTCTTTCACTCTCAATACCTTTTTAATTTCCTTATATTTTTAATTTTATTTTGCCCCTTATTTGTTGTCTCTTGCTTTATGTTTATTATATTCTTTTTATATCTATTTATCTCATTCGATGTCTATGTACCTCTCTTTTTCTTTATCACTCCTTTAATATTACTTCTCTTTGTTTACTATTTATCTTTGTGTTTTTCTCTCTTTCTTTTTTCATTCTTTGCCTCGTTTGTACATAGGCATAGGTGTACTCATTGATTCATATTCTTTTATCTTAAACTTTCTCAACATCTCTTTTATGTAATTGTTCTAAGAAATGAATATACTTTTATCTGATTGAGATATTTGTAAACCAAAAAAATGGACAACACACCAAACATAGACATTTCAAATTATTTATGCATAGCATTCCAGAACCTTTTGCACATAGCATCACTACTACCTCCAAAGATAATGTCATCAACATAAACAACAATCAGTAGTTGATCACCTTTTATTTTTATGTATAAGTTGTTGTCTACACTTCTTCTCCTAAAACTTTATTGTTGCAAATATCTATCTAATATGGAATACCATGCTCTAGGAGTCTTTTTGAGTCCATAAAGAGCCTTATTTAGTATGTACACAAAGCACAATTTATTTGAACATTGGAATCCTTCCAGTTGTTCAATGTATACTTCTTTTTCTAACTCTCCATTTAGAAATGTAGATTTGGCATCCATCTAATATACCTTGAAACTCTTGAATGTTGATAAAGCCAAAAACATTCTAATTGCTTCTAACCTTGCTACACGAGTAGGTGTTAACTCAAAATTAATTCCCTCAATTTGAGCATATTCTTTGTATACAAGTGTGGATTTGTTCCACATCACTTTTCCATCTTAATTCAACTTATTTCTAAAGAACCATTTTGTTCCAATGATAGTTTTGTCTTTAGGTCTCGAAACCAACTCCCAAGTTTCATTTTTCTTAATCTGAGTTAATTCTTCATCCATGACAACTAACCAACATTTTTCTTTTCTTTCCTCTGCATTAGAACTTGGATAATTTTTTATAATAAGGCAAAGTGTACCTATTCATTTGCTTTTTCAATTCTTCTCCAGGTCTAAACTCCATTGTTTTTATCTCCTATGATTTGATCTTCAGAATGGTTCTTCTAAACATACCTAGCCAAAGTCTTTGTAACTGTATTCTCTAAATCATTCTCCGAGTCTTCTTCACTACTGTGGATAAATATTCATTATCTTCTTCATCTAGAGTCTTAATAGATTCTATTGATTCATCAAAACTAGCATTGACACTTTTAACAATCCTTTTCAACCTCTTTTTATAATATCTATATGTGTTGCTTGTCATAGAATAACTAAGAAAAATACCTTCATCAAATCTAGAATCAAACTTACCCAAATGTTCTTCATCCCTTTTGATGTGGCATTTACTTCTAAATATTTTGAAATGTCTAACTGATGTTTGTCTTCCTTTCCACAATTCATATGGTGTTTTGGCAATCTTTGGTCTGATTTGAGCTCTGTTCAAAATGTAAATTATTCTTTGAACCACTTCTCTCCAATACACATCCAAAAATTTTCTTGACTTAACATTATTTTAGCAATCTACCATGCACAAATCCACTTTATTGAATCAAAATTAGTTTAAGGAAAAAATGTTGCAGCCTCAAGGTAACAATTTTGGAAAATTTCTTTATATATAGAGTTCTAAAGGTTAATAGGTCTAAAGTTAGAAAAGGAATTTGCACCCACCTTTATGAGGATAAAATAATAAATATAGAATTCAATTCCTTTAACACCCTTTCACTACCAAAGAACTCCCTAGAGGAAACAATAATTTTATTTACTAACAATGTCCCAATATATCAAGAAGAAAAAGTGTGGGAAGTCATCTAGGCTAGGAGTATTGTTACCTTCAAAGGATAAGGTGGAAACTTTGGGTTATTCCTCCATAATAGGCTTATTAATCTCTCTAATATCATGCTCATCATCAATCTTAGAGTCTCCTCAAGGATTATTGAGTTAACAAATCAATTCCATTGTTATCAAATCATCTCATTTAGCTTTAAATTAGGGATGCCATCAATTCAAATATATTTAATTCTATTAGAATCTCAATTCTTGAGATATGTTAAGTCAAACAATTTGGAGTTTCAGTTTCATTGCTTAAGCCAAATTTCTTTAGAACATTGCTTCCAAAAGTAATCCTCCTTAGATATACGATAGTGCAACTATATCAACATCTCCTTCTCTTTAACATAAGATCTTGATTCACACCTTTGAATTGGATTTATTCTTGAACCCTATCCAAATATAATTTAACTTAATATTTTTTATTAAATATATGTCCAATGGAACATTAATATTATTCTTCATATTGTTAAGTTGTTTGGTTTTCATGTACATTGAACAAGCGTCTTTATTGATGTTCCAACAATCCTTGATTTTATTTTCAAGATATGAGTGATGAGTTCAAATTTCCTTAAATCTAAAGGTAAATCCTTTTCACTTTCCTAACTTCTCCATATAAAATATGATAAGGGAGTGAGATGAGCCGATCCTAAAAAGGGCAAATAAAGAGAAACAATAAAAGGAAAACTAGTTAGGGTAAATTACGGTTCAATCTAGTCTTATCTAGAGAGAATGACCAACCTATCAATTTAACTAGGTGAAGTTCCCTTCTTCCAATTCTAAATACACCAAATAAATTCCATGAATAAAATCAACTAAATCATCTCTACTATTTGAGGATATCAACGATTCTCCTTTCTTCTCATTATTTTTTGAATGAGCATTGAATATCTCATAACATACCATTTGACATTAGAATATAACCTTCTAAAGATAACAAGATTAACCAAAATTTTCTTCCTCACACTTCTTGTATTAGGGGCATATATATTAGAAGGGGTCCACAAGAAACTTTCTCTTTTGTTAAAAAAGACAATGGTAATGTGCTTAAGATCATCACACATCATCTAGTACCATCCAACAAGTCCAAGTTCCAAAAAATGGCAATACATCTAGAGGCTCCATCAACATCAAACCCAAGACATCTACCATCTTTAAAATAAAATAAAATTGAGTAGTCTTAAGAATTTTATTCTCTTGGTTAAGAAATAAGTCTAGTTTATATTGTTAAACAAGGTTATTTATAAGGTCATATTTATGTTGATTATTTAACCCTCTCATATTCCATGAGAAATATTCATATTTTAAGTTTGGGGTTTCTCATCAAACACATGACCATAATAGTCTATTAGTTTCCATTAGCTAGATCATTTTTAGCATCCCTTTCCCTTCAATTTTTCACTAATAATCTTCTATAATTTTAGGGTTTTCATCACAATCCATTGATTTTTTATTTCTAGTCTACATTCTGGACTTGGCATCCAATATATTCTCTTTATTCTTTATCCCAGGTCCAAGGGGGAAGCAAGGTGGGTTTTCCTCTTATTAATTATTTTATCTTTATTGAATAAAGGTTATTCCTTATGTAAGCCCTCAAAAATAATCTCATTCTTTTCTTCCATTGATCCTTCTTTTCTTATCCTTTCTTCTTGAACTAGAGGACTCAATTGTATCTCTTTGAATAAATCCTCCTTTTATGTTAAATCAATATCATCCTAGTGGGAAAGTGACACATTTCATTCATTCACTTGTATTTTATTAACATATCGTTCATCAAGCACCTATGGTTCTTATGTTTCCCTGGTTTCCTTTGATGTTAATTCCTCCTTTGATATTAAACCAACATCATCTTAGTGAGAATGTGATATATTCCCTTTATTCACCTATATGTTATTATAACACATGCATGTTATAATGCACATATATTTCATTTCAAATTGCTTTTTGAATTGCAACCTTAGGCTTGGTTTTGTGTTGGATATTCAAGCCAAAAGGTTTGACCTACATGTAAGGTGCTCAAATATGTGTTTTTCATAAAATATTAAAACCAACCAAATATCAAGCACACTCTCCATCAAGTTTGCACATTTTAAGATATTGTTTGAAATTTTTTGATACATCTAACTCTCTCGTACCATTCTAATAATGTAATTTCTAATATAGTTCAAATACATTAAGGTTTTGTTTGTAATGCCCCATCGTGGAACCCAGGAAGCGTTACACTAAATAACCGAATAATTTTTTATTTTTTTACAACATTTAATATTAATAAGTAATAACAACGTAGTATAAACACTCTAGGGTTCCACAACAACGCTACTAAATTAAATAATAAACACAACATGTTTTAAACCAAATAAGTCAAACAAGGTAGTCATATACAAATTCCATATATTAATAGTTATGATACAAGTTGTTTACAATACACGGGATTGTGACCAATCTCGCTACTTCAATGAATAATAAAATAGAATCACAATAGTGAGTACAATAAATAATAAGACCACGAGCCGATGTCGACCTCGAACTCGTCTGACGACCAACTTCGTGAGTTACGTGCATCCAGGATCCTACCAAGACAAATCATGACACGAACGATATCACAAGTAGGGGACCACAAAAGAGACAACATACAACACAAGGTCGACAATCATGACATCATAATGACAATAGATCCATATGAAAACATACATACTCTTGGTAGCAAAGATATAAACATAGATGACCTTACACAAGAGACCCAATAGAAACCTAAGGACAAGAGTGACATCACTATAGCAAATACTTCCTAGAGGTTACCCATGCAACCACTTCTGGTCTGGCCCCTAACGGAAGCCACTCCTTCCAGGTACAAAACCCAAATATCAAAACAATAATGCCCACATGCATTCCAGAGAAAACTTATTTGTACCAAGACCCAAAGTCATCAGAATAATACACTAACATAAAGTATCTCCAAAGGTACCACATTCAAGCATGACCAAGCTTATATAAGTACCAACACAACATCACCCCAAGGAAAACATAAAGACTCAAAGTTCAATTCACAAGAACACTTTAATGTACAAGACATACGTTCACATATATGAATAAAACATGAGCATACATAAAGAACTATTTATGATTTTGATTAAAAATTTATTATTTAAAGCCTCAGGAAGACTTATCAAGACAACACCTGTAACAAGATTACATAACCCTTTAACACTAAGTTTGGCAATTTAATAAACATAAATAAACTCAATAAATGACAATACCAAATCTCAGGGGAACAATACACATAACTCCAAACCTCAAAACAAAAGTAAGAATATGACCAAGTAGGAACACCTTTAAATGTAATTTACCATCCTATTCAAGAATTATATTAATATATTTCCAACTCAACATTTAAGTTAAATAAGTGCAAAGTTCGTGAATACCATCTTACAATATTGAGGCTTCTAATACACAATCTTAATTAAGATAATCTAAACATTTATAATTCTATTATCCAAATAGATATTTTTAATCATTAAACAAAATCAAATATAATAACAATTCCTATATGATGTTAACGTATTAGGATTAACAACCACATTATAAATTTAGTAAGGATTAGGAGTAATCTACATTAATGCCTCTAATCATCACTAATAATTTAACAATCTCAACATCTCAACATTAATTCTACCAATGAACTTGAGTATAGATTATTTCAGACATTAATATATATATATTTAATAAATTACCATCAATTACAATAGGAATAACAATAATAATCTATATTATAAAACAAAGAGGTATTTATTTATATGGAAATATTAATAACTACTTCTAACTTGTATTCCAAGATTCAATGGACTTATAGTTTGTAATCAATAATTAAACAAAACATTAAAATATGATAATATTGTTTCCAACTCATATGAGTCGATGTCAAAAGAGGTAGACAGCTGAGAAATCAATGACCAACTAAGTTAAGTCAGTGATCTCAATGCATGCAACCAACATGCAGAGAAGTACATGGTACTAGGAAGATACAAAAGAGAACATATACATAGCAACTAGCTTAACATGAAGAAGAATCATCCCAAAATTCTCCAGAGTGCTAACATGCGGTGACAGGTTGATCTTGCAGACTTGATTCTTTGGTTCAGAGGGTAAGGTCCGAGCTGCCTATTGACTCAACTTTATTGGACAAGGCCTTCCATGTAATTGATATCATTTCTCATGGAATACAAGATGAATTTGTTCCAAAAGGAAAAGCCAATAGAGGAACCGCAAACACATTCAAAGAGAAATAAACCATATCGTAGCAAAGGAAAACATAGACAGGGAACGGTCTTCAAATTCAAAGGAACCTAAAAGATGAATTCATTCCAAAAGGAAAAACTAATAGAGGAGCTACGTGCGCACTCAGACGGGCATAGACTGAATCACAGCCAAGGCAAGCATAGACAGGGAATGGTCTTTAAATTCCAAGAAAACTACTTCAAACATACTGTTTAATAAATATCGCTTCCCATATCTGTTAGAATTATCTCAGGTAGATGATTTGCGCATCAAAAAGACCATACTATGCACGTGCTTATTGAAAGACTCCTTTCGAAAAGATGACTTGCTGCATCGAGCATACCATACAAGAACGCCCCAGCCCAGTTTGCTATACCTAACATAATCAACACCAATGTTTGCAAACTTCAACACCTGACGCCTTTAAGAAATCGATGATCATTCGACTCTGAAAAAAAGAATAATAGTAGTGAGTAGGTGCCATGCATGGAGGACAAAGAGTTCCTATGCATGTGTAACACATGCAAGGTGTTTGCAAGAATACAAGAGAAGCTACGATTGTATACATGGGTAGATTGATTGCAAACAAAATAGATTGAGTAAAGACCAAGTAAAGCAGAGATAAAGCAAAGAGATATGTTACATACTCACAGAAGAGAGGTAAGGAATTGGTTTAGATGCAGACTTCTCGAAGAATGAAGCCATAACAAACAGAAGAAAAGGTCACAACAATTCAATAAATCAAATACCACTAACAAAACTAACTTTTCGCTAAAGTATTAACCATGTATTCTTCTGTACCATCTTTGTAAACACAATCAATCTTCTAATATTGCTTCCGTTTTCTAATCATTCACGCTATAATTGCAATTGTTCAGATACTAACATGTGGTGTAACAGGGATTGAAGACAAAATCTTCATAGCAGATTAACATGTTCACAACAAATAACTTGAATTTAAACATGAAAAGAACCTGAAAACATTTCCATGAAAATGGTGAACGAAGTCAGCAAAACCCCGCAAATTCAAACCTTTAACCTTTCACAATATGAACGTTGACTTTAACAACAATTTGTAGCTTCTATAATCAACTCCAAATCCAAATTTCCAGAAAATATCTTTGGTGAAAATAATCTTTATACTTCCTACTGTTCGAATATCCAAAAACATGTGTACAAGAATTAACAATTTCAAGACTATAACCTTTTCCATTCTTCCATACTCTCAACTTTAACTTTTAGTTTCAACATACAACGCATGCATCAATTAAACTCAATAAACACAAACATATTAACAAGATATTTCAACTCTAGATCTCAACTAAAAGTTCCATTTTCGAAAACGTCAAATTGAATAATGAAATCAATTTACATTTAAATGATCTTTTCAAAAACAAGATATTTTTAACATTTTAATACAATCACTTAATAAACTAAAAATAAATTTTCTAATTTAATTATATCATTAAATCAAATAAAGCAACATTAATAATAATTAAAACATTACAATAGTTCAAATTAACATAATATAAGCAATAAAGACTCAATCATTAACAAATGACTGCAAACACGCGACGAACAAGTGACACAACAAGAGGATAACAACAGATACTCGTTCTTTTCAGAACGAAGGCTAAGGACAGAGGACAAGTCTATCTCCTATCGATAATTCCATTGGGTCATGGCAGGCTCAAACCTGACAAGCAGGTGGAGTCGATGCCTGTAACTGAAAGTTGTGTAACACTGCATGATTAATCCAACATGTAAAATATGGAAGCACACCGTGAAGAAGAATCGCGACATAGCAGAGCACTCACTGTGAAGTACTGCTAAGTCATCTTCTTCACAGGCTAACGTAAACATCTAACTAATATAAAATTATCATGAATAAAACATAACAGCATAGCTAATCATCATTAAATGTCTTCTCATAAATGCCAACATTACATCAAATAATAAAGTGTATTATCAAATGAGTTTCACAACCATTCTTGTAAATCCTGACATAACGTGCTTGGAAATAGCATAATATCCAAGGTCTATCTACTAACTATGTCACAAAATAACCAAAATAAATGTGTCACTAGGAGGGTCACTACATTGTTCTTCAATTACCTTTTTAAGTGTCTTCAATTTTCACCAAAAAATTATGCATACCTTTTTGGTGTCATTTTATCTTCTTGTCGATATTTAAAATAAAAAACAATTTAATATTCTAGACTCAATTATATACACATTTGAAAAAATATTTTAATTAGTTTTCTCAAAATTTAGGAGGGGAAGCATGCTCAATTTTTTATTTTTCAATATGTGACCACTTTGACAATTAGTTAAAAAGTACTATAATCATAAAAAACAAAAAAAAAAAAATGTAATGTTTTTATTAAGATAAGTTGGTTTTGAAGGGACAATAAACCCTATACATAATACAACTACAACTAAGTTGTCAAGAAAAGAAAAGAAACTAAAACCAAGTTGCCAAGCACAAGATAGTATCCAAGGATCCAGCCTAAGCAATTCCATATCCAATTCTATTCAAACTCACACTCTTAACTATAGTGTGTGATTAAGAGATAGATTTGGGAAGACCTTTCTTCCTCTTATAAACAATTTTTGTTATCTTCTAAGTTCACAAACTTAGAGAGGAGATGTCTCCTTAGAGGACCCATCCATGGGTGCAACGTGAATAGGGGAATGTCTTGTACGAGAGGCCAACAACTAAACAACAAGAACAAGAGTTTGGTGGGACTCACCTAAGAAAACCCCTCAAGAGTTGCAAGGAGAATGGGAAGAGATAGCCCTACATCTTGAGAAGATTTTCCATTCTTAGAGGACCCATCAGCTAAAGATTCAAAAGCGTTAATAATCAAGTGATCATTGTGAGAATTATTTCACCACATAGATGCACCCTTGTGTTGAGAGAGTGGACAATTAAAGGTCAAGTGATTGATGGAAAAATATCATATATATCTAAAGGGAAGATCCTCATAATAAAGAAATTGAGGTTAAGGCCTATCCCCCACAATCAAAATAATATCCCCATGAAATGCCTTGTATATATCAATGTCCACCAAAATATGGGCTTATATAGAGTGACCCATGAAAGAAGTAGTAGATTCAACCTCCAAGGGATGACCAATTGCATTGCTAATGGCCTCATAGTAGGAGTGTTCCTAGAACTAGAGAGGAAGATTATGTAGCCCAACTTGAATTTCTAATATTGAGAGGCTTCAAGAGGGGATTGAAGGAGAAAGACCAAGGCTTGATTAAGAGGGAGTGCTCTCTCCACATCCATTTAATATTGTCATGCACCAAATCCCGATCCTTTAAAGAATCAAAAGTTGCTATGAATAAATCCATAGCACAAGGATATAACTTGATCTTACTAGCAATGAGAGGATTCCAAGATTCTTGAACCCAATTATGTAAATTAGAAAGAGAAAGACATAAAATTTTAAATTTGTAGAACAAACCCCAAAAAAGATAAAAAAAGAATTCATTTTTTTATCATATCTTATATGCAAACGATGATAGGGGAGTTTTGAGAGTAGGGAAGGGGTCAATTTTTGTGTGTGTGGAATATTAGCTAAATTATGTAATGCCAACTAGTTGTTCATTGAATAAATTTATGAAATACTTAAAAAATAACATTTTAAGTGAAGCACACTTGATGTTATGTTATATTTTTCTTAAAAAATAAGACCACTTTGTATGCTCCCCCTATTTCACTCTCTTAACCTCCACCATATTTTTTTAAATAGTAGTTTAGAAACTAGATTTTGAGCACTAGTAATTAACATTAAAAAATTTAACATGACTATTGTGAATTACTCCTCAAAGATTAGTTTTAGTTGATTTCACAAAGAAAAGGTGGCCACTTTTGACTCTATTTTGTCTCATTTCCATATACTACCCTAAAGGTGAATGTGATGTGTGCAAAGTTGTGTAAACAATAAGAATTAAGGGGAATATTTAAGATGAAGTGTTGTGTGACTTTAATGGACGATAAAAAAGATAAAAATGGTGTTCACAAAGGACAAGAAAGAAAGTGGTAGACTTCATATTTAACAAGGATTTCAGTGATTGAGGCTTTTAGATTTGGATGGTTTGATAAGGGTTTCTATGGATTGGGATAAGGGAGTTGAGAGGGATAGGATGTGACAATGGAGATAGGGAAGGAAAATTGTGATGATAACACAACTCATTGAAACAAGGGAGACTCCATAGCTTTAGATTTGTAATGCTAACTTTGCTACTTTCTCACCTAGACAATGTACCTCCTATTTTCCTTTTGGAGTGGAGAGAAGAACAAAGTTTTCTTTGGGTGGAGATAGGAACTAAGTTTTCAGAATGATATGTAATGCCCCGCCAAGTAACCTTAAAGGAAGTTGCAATTAACGTCATAAGCGAACTAATTTTTTTTTATTATTATAATAAAGTGCATTTAACATACACATTCATTTACTAGTTAACAACAACCTCTAAGGCTACAAGGTTAGGATTACTTAAACCCACACATACATATTACATATAACCATAGCCTTATGAACTTTATGAAATAAACATCATACATCATAAGAATACCACATAACATAATAAGATAATCATCCAAGATACAATCTCATAAACATTACCTTAATCCAATAGTTACATCACTCATTCCCAGAATGAGGCAATAGTACTTAAGGTTACAATTCCAAACTTCCACCTCATAAACATAAGAGGGATAAAATAAATTATACAAGTTAAAATATTACAATGCAAATAATTACAACAAGAACCGCGAGTTGTCCATCTGGATGTCTCGCCACCAAGTACTGAAGATCGATGGGAACCCAATGGTTTTGGTGCATGTTCCACCCAACCAATGTGGTACCCAAAGGCCCACCCTCCATGCTAGGAGATAGTAACAAAGTAACATGGACAAAGATCTACAATCCACTAACCAAAGGCAGACCCATACTAACTCAAACTGACATAATCAAATAAATGAATTAACAAGTACAACTCATTCACCATACAAGTACGAATCAAATACAACTCAAGTACAACATAAGTACAAATCAAGTACAATACAAGTACAACTCCAACATCATTGACATAGGTCACATTGCTTCCAGATATAAAGTAGATCAAGTATGTTCACAAAACCATACACATAAAACAATTAACAACAGTTGTCCTAGATAGAGTGTCATCGCAAGGTTTGTCATGAGATCTCCTCTGGGCATTCTTCATAGGCTCCGGCACAAGTAATCCTGGTGGCCTCAACTGAATCCCGGCACTCATACTCACTCATGCAGAATCAACTACCTCTCGCAAGGACAAGATAGTTGATCTTGCCATTCCAAGCCTTCTCACTCATCCCAAGTCTAAACAAGCCCTTGTGTCTATGAGTGAGGTAAAATTATCTTGATTAGTGTGAACTGCATCCTAATCATCTAAGTACATTAATTTAATTATCACTTGATTAACTCACTTCTGAAGGTTACCCGGTTTACCACTTTGGGCTCCGGCCCCTATAAAAAGCCACTCTTCTAATGGACAACGCACTCACAACCAATCACCAAGGGAAACAAAAGTGCATACAAACTAGACATCATAATCCACTCCAACACAAGGAGGATACAAATAATAGAAACTCACTCCAAACATCTTGGAGGCAACAATCACATAGTCCACTCCTTTCACAGGAGGTACAAAAGATCTCACTCCAAACATCTTGGAGGCAACAACACATAGTCCACTCCTTTCACAGGAGGCAACAAGATGAAACCACATCACAAGGTCACTCCATACAAGGAGACATGGATCCCATAATCCGCTCCTAAACCAAGGAGGTGCAAACATCCCCGTTCGTGAAAATCGGGTAAAACTGAAAAGATGCCATGCACTACCCAAGGGAAAACAACTGGATGGCATAAAGATTCAACAACCCTTATCCTCTAAGATCTTCTGGAAGACTTATAATTTAGGACTAACACTAAATCCCAAAACCAACAATGCAACTTGACGACATAGCAACAAAAGCATTCAAGTCATCAATCAAATATAATATTTGGATTTCCTAAATCGATACTCATTCAATAGGTAGTGTTGACAAAATCAAAAACATGATAACTAGATCATCTAAAATAATCATAACCCCTATTTCCCTTTTCATTATTGAAAATCTAAAACAATTAAACTTACTTTCCTTTACTGAATATAGAGAATTAAATCATTTAAGATAATCATGAGGAAGATACTACTTTTGGATATACTAAATCCATACCTCTTTCATAATCCAATCACAATGATTCAATTAATCTAAATAGAAATTAATAAATAACATAATTGATTGTCTCATCAATAATTGACCACGCATTCATATTGTTTATAATTAAATCTCATTGATTAAAACAAACATTTAAATATAAATATTTTTATAATTCTTCAATATATTTAAATATCCTTTTACTTATCAATTTTGACCATACATTCAAAACTTATCATTTAAATTCTTCATGCAAAGCTAAATTACATGCACTTAAATAAAACAAGGTAAATACTGATTGAAAATACTCATGGATATATATATATATACATTTCAATATATTTTCTTCAATCATATTAACAAAATAAATATTTCTTTTTAAATCAAGTAATTACTTCTATTAAAAAAATATCTTTCTCTATTCATTTTCTACAAATACTAATCATTTCTTTTAGAACACTAATAATACCCAATTTACAAACAACAAAATAAAATGATATAAAATATTATTTATTCTCTCAAATGGATATATACCTTCAATATATATATATACTAAATATAAATTAATATATTTAAGTATATTTAATCATTAGCATATCTTCTAATCTTTACAAAATATTAAATTGTTTAATTCAAAATAAAATATCCCTTATCATCAATTTTCCAATATATATATATATATTTCCAATTAAATCAAATTAATAATTGGACCTTTTACACATGAATTTAAATTCCACAATTAAATTTTAAATTATGCATTCTTTAAATCAAATATTAAATCCTTCAATTAAACTTTAACATGCCATTTTAAAATAAACAATAATTTCCCCATACATTTATAATTTTAATTCCACTAATCTAATATACAAATTTTATTTAAAATAATATAAATAAATATAATAATTTAGTATTATAAATTATAATATAAAATATTATTAAATAATATTTTAATATTATAATAACAATACCTAAAATATTAATATTTATAAATATCAATTTATTATTATTTTATCTTCAGAACAACCATGGGAAAATAACTTAATAGCAGTCTCATGTTTCAAACATAACTCAAAAACTACGATCTGGGTATTTGCGATTTTTTGATAGGGATAAGAAAGTTTCACAATGCAAAAACCCTTTAAATTTTCTGACAACCTAGTTTGTGAAAGTGAAGTTATAAGTGACGCAACCAGACCATTTTAGCATGAAAAATATAACTATACTGCAGATTTTAAAATCCGATTTTTAATAATAAATAGAAGGTTTCATTTTCTAAAAATATTCTAAATGCATTGTTCAATCTCTATGTTTGATTTCAATAACAACAAAATCGATTTCCCCTAATAATTTAAATTCAACTAAGGTTTTCACAATTTTCACTCAAGAATTTTCACAAGCAAAGGTTGTAAATTTGTTTAATTCTTTTCTTCTAATATCAAATTTATTTTCTAAAACAAATTTAACAAACAAATCTTTAATCACTACTATTTTAAATAAAACAATCAAGAACAATAAAACACAAAGAGGAAAACCTGGTACAAGAAGCTACAGGAAGAGATGAATTTCTGATGCAAGCCTCCTCCAAAGATTTCCTGAATTTTCTTCAATCCTCCAATGAATCCAATCCAAAATCTAACAAATGCAAACAATATTTCTTTCAATCAATTCTACAATCAAACTTTATTCAAACCCTTGTGCAAATTTTCCAAAATTTCTTCCCTGCTGTAAAAATGTATTTTCCTGCCTTAAAATTAAAACATGTATTCCTTATAAATCAAAAATACCTAATTCAACCCTAATTCACATTACATGCAAATTAGATATTTCAATTTCAATTTCAATTTCAATTTTTACAACCCTAATTCACATTACATGCAATTAGATATTAATTTCAATTTCAATTTCAATTTTTACATCCCTAATTCACATTACATGCAAATTAGATATTAATTTTAATTTCAATTTAAAATGCAATTTCAAATAATAAATTAATTTTCAAAGTTGCAACCAATTTCCCAAATAAACATTTAATTACAATTTCTAATTTAATTCACACATGTTGAAATTAAATTCCAAATTTAATTTTAATTCTTTTATTTCCTTTCATTCTCTTGCATCACGTTTAATTAATTAATTTAATTATTTAATAATTAAATTCAACCCCTTGGATCAAATTTAATTAATTAAATAAACTAGATATAATTAATTAATTTAAATATAAACTTTTATCCACATTGCATTATTTAAATTAAATAACCATCAACATGATTAAATGCAATTATTTTAAATATCTATTTCCAAATCAAGAATTCTTCAAAATTAAATAACATCAAAGCAAGACAGACAATGACTCGACACACACAACTGACGACACACTAAGGCTAGGGTGTAAACTTGACACATGTTACCTAGCTACTATCTCCCGTTCAACTTAACCGTTGGATCGACACGCTCAAACCTGTGAAACCAGGTGGAGTCGATGTCATGTACCTGCAATCCTGCAACCAAGTAAACAACA
This sequence comes from Sequoiadendron giganteum, assembly GCA_007115665.2. Taxonomy (NCBI): domain Eukaryota; kingdom Viridiplantae; phylum Streptophyta; class Pinopsida; order Cupressales; family Cupressaceae; genus Sequoiadendron; species Sequoiadendron giganteum. The sequence continues at coordinate 222,891,927 of CM021101.1, forward strand.
TCATACAATATATCCAGCATATAATACACACCGTGAAGAAGAAATTACGGATTCGTAGGGCGCTCGCAAGCGAGTGATGCGAAACCATCCTCTTCACCAATACACTCATTGAAACTGACACTTCCATCATAATTCCAATAATCTCATAATAATATCTCATGTTAACTCTACAACATCATTAATCCATAATGCATGTGAAACAATAATCAGATAACTACATCCCACAATAATAGTTGTCACACAATAGTAGCGATCAAAACATCATAACAAAATGTATTCAGTCTCAAAGTAACTGCAACCAAACATAGCATAAAGCAAATTGAACCAGAAGCAAAACGGAGGGGTATTACATGATATCTAATTTCCTAATGCCTAATGAGTGAAAATTGGAGTAAAGTGGGATTAAATATCAACCTACACTAAGTTTTAGGCTTTCGGACTAACAAGAATATGAATAGGGTGAGATCAAATATTAATAGGGAAACTCCCTTGTTTGGACCTCCCTCATATTCTATCCCCCAATGATGTGAGGAATTTATCCCCCCCAACCTCTAAAGTTCGACGTTTTCAACCACAAAATTATAGCAAAAGTTCCTCTTAAACTTTGAGGTCCAACAAGTCCAACCATTTTTCATCAATTTTCCTCGACTCACCAAAATAGCTTGGATGGCCATGTGGTCCCTAGAAAAAACCTAAGATAAAAAAAAGTATTGAAAATGGACAATGCCATATTCTTCATCACCTAAGGAATTTTGAGGATGGTTTTGGCACATGATTCAAGTAGTTTCAATAGCAGTTTATAGAAAAGTGGTTAGGGTTTCCATTTTAGCTCATTTTAACCATGTGCTCACCAAAATAACTTATTTTCACTTGGAGTGCATGGGTTTATTCCAAAATGGTGCCATGAGCATGCCAAATTTAATGCAATGAATCATATTTATTAGAATGATGATTTTAACACCGTTGGAAATAGTTTTTCAACAAATTTTATAAATTTTTCAATTGTGTTGCATGTGGATTTGGACACGACTAGTAAAAGTTATAATCACATGGCTCTAGATTTGTATGTTTCCTTCTTCATAACTCATGACTAATTTTAGAAACCTATATATTCATGTTCCTCAATGATTTAGAGGGTTGATCATTTTGTGTTTTCACCCAAAAAACATGCAAATCTTTCTAAGGTTTCTATAGTTGTTAGTCAATCCATCATTAAGGTTTCACTCAAAACATGCAAAATGACAATTGTAGCAACAAATGTCTATAATTGTATGACTGCTTAATTGGTTGTAAATATTTTGGAAGATTTGAAATAGAAAATTATGATATGTTTCTTACCATTTCAAGTTTTTCTTTACCATATTTGGTGGTGTATATGTAACAAGGTTTTGATAAATGTCGTAGCATATTAAGTCAATGCAAGTTGACTTTATATTGGCCATTTCTATGTTATAAGGGAGTGTGCGTTTGATTAAGGATTATTAAAAATATATTTTTAGATAATATAATATCCTTGCTAAATCTTCTTGTGTCATGTTTTGATGATTGTATTTGACTTTGTTTTTTATTCAGGTAAAAATAGATTTTGAAGGAACCAGAAACCCTTTACAATAAAAAACAAAGCTATAAAAAGAACAACTTGCAGCTAGTCAAAAGCCAACCCCCAAATAGGACACATCAAGATTTACATCAAGGCACCGGGCTTGAGAACGCAAACCTTCCTCAGTCTTTTTAAAAGCCTAAAATCATTTAAAAGTAGTATAGAAACAAAATTCAATGTTGTGCACTCGTGATCCTATAATTTAACTAAGGAAGTATTTAATTAGAACATTGAAAGAACTTATTTCATGAGGATTGTGTCTACACTTTTTAATCAGCTATATAAGGGATTAATACAACTAGTCTTACTTGACCTAGTGATAGAATTTGGGGTCAAGTGTGCAATTATGTTTAGTTATTATTTTTGGGTGTCCATTTTGTTTAATCTCAATACCTATTAAGGTATACCCCTAGGAATTATCTCCTAGGTCTAAGTTGAGCTCAAAGCTCAAGAGAGATAATCCACTTTCAAAATTAATCTTCAACCATTCCAAGTCATTTGATAATCCTCTTTTTTCCTTCTTGGTGACAAAACCCTAGCCTTGAAGGTGGAGAAAATTTATAGGATTCAAGAGTGTTGTTTTAGAACCGAATACCCTCCATGTTTAATGAAAAAGAAGATCTAGTACTACCCTCATTAGATGATTTGGTCCATAACAAATAATTCTTTCAAATAATGTTTTGTACTAAAAGAAGAGACTAGAGAGTCCAAAAGTCTTGGCAAGTGAAACTCAAAGGACAAATGGTTAATTAAGCTTGATTGTACTCCAAAGAGAGGGAATTGTTTTCTCTTAATGTCTCATTAAGCTTTTGTGGGACCAAAAGCTTATATATGAAAAGGGGTAATTTCCAACTCGTTTTGTCAATTGAAATTGTCAATCATGTACAAACAACAATTGCAAAATCATTGAATACACAAAAATCATCACTCCATAACCATTGTGGCAAGTACATAACCACCAATACATTTTTTAATTACATAACTACCCAAACAAGGAAAACAATGGTTTAATCACAATATAGGGATCAATCACGAGAAACAAACAATCATGCCTTTTGTCATTCTAAATCATAAATGGAGGTTTCCTGCACACAAGAAAGGCTTACAACACATTAATTAGAGGCATGAATGTGATTAACAAGGTTCAAAGGTTTGAGCATAGGATTGTATATAGTTTCACCAAGAACTCAATTATTGTACAAAAGAAGCTAGACAATAAGCAAGGGGTGAACAAAACTATTGTAGTCATTCTATATAACTTGTTTGTATGTTAATTTATAGATACACAATTAAACTCACTTCTAAGACAATGTTTTATTTAGTAGATCAAGAATAACAAATAAATTTGTGTTTCCTAGTTTTGATAAACTATTTGATGAAATTATATCGCCATCATCGAACTATTCTATTTTAATCTTGCATTTATACACTTCTAAAGTCTCATAACTTATGACCATTAACCAACATAACATAGGCACTCTTCCTAGCATTTGTGTTAAAGTAGTATAGCCATGAATATCATAAATTGTATAGTATGTAAAAGGAGTGGACACCAATTCAACCCATATATCTAATATTTTTATTTACATAAGGACTCTAAAAAGATTAGGCATGACTTGGTCTATATAAGATTATATGCTTAACTATATTATAGTGTGAACAAGTAATGCCCGTTCACCATGAAACAAAAACCATACCTAATTACCATTCGACTTTCAACATGCTAAATCTTGGTAAACTGCTTACACTTAACATAGTAAAACTAAAGACAATCAAGCAAATATCGCCTAATTAGTTGTCTTCAAATTTTCATTCTTGAACTAAAAGATGATACATTAATTCAACCAACCCATTTAAATATCAACTTGTTCAAATGAACATTAGAAATTATTACTTAATAAAATTATAGTATCAGTTTATCACTAATGATGTAATATTATTTCAATATTACAATAATTTATAACATTTTTGCTTATCAGTCATTTGGAAAGCAAGTAATCAAAATTGTTCAGAACATATTATACGAAATTTTCAAATTTTCCCAGTTTATTTGGTCCAAAGAAACTCTGCAGATTGTATAGGCCATTTTTAGGCCTGCTAAACTTGTCCATATTCTCAGAGAAAACAAAAGAATGATGTTTATGCGCAAAACATAAAACAAAGCCCAAGACCGGTAGCTTTTCCAAAATCAATTGTTTTACAATGAGAATTTGAGCTGTAAAGCCTCCGTCTATCTAGAATAATATTTCTGTACACTATTTGTCTTACTTTTATCATAAGCTTTCATTGAGAAATAACAATTGGCAGCCTTTCTTCACTCTACATTGCCATAGGTTATTCACTTGTAAAGAATTATCACAGGAGTGAATGTAGCTAAATTTCTAAACAATTTAACATATGATTAAAACTTGATTACCTTTAAAGCTATCTAGGCACTAATTGCATTAAATTTGAACGCTATACAGATCTGCCATTTAAATAAAAATAGAAGACGGGGTCTAAACAACAGTGATAAGAAAGGTTGATACAGAAGAACCCAACAAACTTATAGAACAGTAAAAGACACCACCATTGATACTCTTTAGCATAGATATACTATCAAAAGGTATGACTGTTTTAATCACTTATTTACCATTCTTAAAAATTCTACCTTTTCAATTGAAAATGGTTTCTTTTTGCAGTCATAGTAGTTACGTGTTATGCCTCAATTATTTGGTAAAATTCTGTCTAATACATTAGTTTATCTTTTATTGATGCCCCTGTCAAGAATATAGGCCTTGACATCATTTGATTGGTATGTACTGATCACTTGGATTACAATCATCAGAAAATCGTGAAAGCTACGGAAGCAATTGACAAAATTGATCTGACTCTTAGATCTCCTTGGAACAAGTTCACCAAGTTACACTAAAGTATTAATGTAATAATGAATATATTTATGCACTGAAGGACCGATCATAGTAGTTATTTGTTATGCCCCAACTATTTGGTAAGTTTCTGTCTAATGCAATAGTCCATTTTTATTCATGCCCCTATCAAGAACCTAGGCCTTGATAGCATCTGACTAGTATATACTGATTGCTTGGATCACAATCATCATCACAAAATCATGAAAGCTACATAAGCAAATTTGACAAAATTGATCTGACTATTAGTCTCCTAGGAATAAGTACACCAAGTTACACTAAGCATTAATGTAATAACAAACAAATTTATGCATTGAAGGACCAATTGTAGATTATCTTCTTCTCATCTTTTCTCTTTGCTCCATATTCGCTTGCATTTGTTGTTTCATCTTTTCCACAAGACTCAAGATATTTGGGCTGGTAAAGCGTTCGTGTATGTATTTCTTTTCCTCTGCTTGAATCTCCTTAATTGCACTTGGATACGGGTTTGGAGGGCGTTTCTTCCCTTCAAGCCGAGCAATTTCCTTAAACCTGACATAAGCCTTCCGTTTTGCTTGTTTTTCAGCTTTGTATTCCATCTGCAAAGAGTACAATAAGCATGAGGAAGAGTATGACACTGATTTAAGTTGCCATTTATCAAGAAAGGATAATGAGAAAGAGATGATTGTTAAGCATATCATATCATGAGATATTGTCCTTCAAAAAAATAGTATTTTATTTATTTTACAAATACTAAAAGTGGATTACAGATACAGTAAAGTTTAGCATATATATATAAAGTGGATTACAGATACAGTAACATTCAGCATATACATATAAAGTGGGTTATAGATACGTATTGATATTCCTGAAAAACGAGGGGAAGGAAATCTGTAGCATCCAAAAGTCTGAGATTTGTATGCAGATTAACATCTGATAAATTATAAGCCTAGAGGATTTGGATGCTTCAACTTTTAAATCAATACTGAAAACCCCCTTTTACCATCTCAGTTGAATTTTTATATCCAACCATATAAGACTAATCCTAGGGATTAAATATATTTACTTTAAGGGAAATATACACAAACTCTAAACCCTAAAAAGCATAATATTTACACTAACGAACTACAAGTGTTGTTGTACTTTTCACCATAGTTCAAAAACTCTGATCTGTCTAAAACTCAGTAGATTCAAAAAAATACATTAATTAATGAATTAAAATGTATAAGAAAAATTTAATTCTTGAATTGCTGTGAAAATTCTTCAAATCTGAAACAATGGAAAAATATTTGAAAAAAAAATTGGAAATTTGTTTTGCTAACTGTATAGTTTCTAGAGAGACCTGGCAAAAACTCTGCAAAGAATCAGCTCAATAGGTGAATTTGAGGCGAGGAACTTACCAGGCTCTTCTCGCCCATGAGTATTCAAAAGTCTGCAAGTAACTTGCAGATTTTTTAAACTAGCATTGTCAAGTATTTTAAGTTTCAGGCTCTCCAATGGTTATATACTCCCCCAAGTTTCTTGGAGGGACGGCGGGACGTGTTTCCAGTATGGGTGGGTACTTTTTGGCCATTTTTTAGGGAAGGGCAAGGACAGCTATTAAAAAAATAAGAAAATTTCAAATATTCATATGATGACATTGATAAAGCATTCATCATAAACATTATAGAACCTTTGTGAGCATTGGTAATTGAATAAAAATTATGATGTTCTTTATATATACATATGAGCATGAGTTAATAAAGGCATGCCTGACTTGTGTGTGTATTCAAGTGAGGAATTTATTATTGAAGTTTTCCTAAAGCTTCCAAGACTACATGTTTTGTTGTCAAAGTCATTAACAAAGAGGAATGATTAAGAAAAAACATTACCAACTATGTTCCAATTTGACCTTAGTTGGGATATTAATAGATGGGATTGTTCCATTAGTTGTTTGTGCATACATTTTTGCATTATTAAAATGGCATTTCCTACCAGCTATGACTTAATTCGTATTGAGCAGTAGAATGACTATAGCATGCCAAGTTTGTCTATGACGGTCCTTGTTTACTAACCAAGTAAACAAGTTGTGCAATGCATTAAACAAGATAATCCTTGATTGTAGATTTCATTGTGAAGATGTAGAGATTTGCAGTAGGGAATATGTATTTTGTACATTTTGTGATCATCATTCATCATTGGTTTATTCCTTGGTTAGACTTATAGTTTGATGAGGGTTTGAGGGTATTGCACCCAATGGCGTCTAGGGGCAGTGCCCCGAGCAAGGTCAAGGGGCAGCGCCCCTAGCACATTCCTTGTCACAATACAAGGCAGGGTCAAGGAGTCAAGGCCCCGCCATCAAGCCCAGATTAACACCCTCAAAACCACACAAACCTTCATGGAAAACACCACTTTCATATTTTTTTGTAAATCCTAGATGGGCATGTCATAAACCAAACAAGCATTGAAAGGTTGTAAGTTTTGTGTGCGTGTGTGCCTTGTCACAATACAAGGCAAGGTCAAGGGGCACAACCCTTGCCATCAAGCCCAGATTAACAACTTCAGAACCACACAAACCTTCATGGCAAACACCACTTTCATATTTTTTTGTAAATCCTAGATGGCAAACACAGATGAAGTCAAAGTGTAAGCTGAAGTCAGAACCTCAATTTGAAAAATAAAAACAATTCCTCCACAAGAAATCGTACAAGTACGGAATAGCAGGAGATAGCAAGACATTTACCCTTACCCAACAAAGTGTGGACCAATATCTCTGACCAAGTACATAAGCCAACAAATGAAGAATGGGAAATAGAGTTTGGAGACTCAATACCCGATTATAACATTGGAGGCAGTGAATGATTGGTGATCAAAGAAGTAGTTGAAGGATGTGAACCTAAAACTCCTAGGCCAAAAAATATATAAAGAAACTTAAGGAAACTCTATATAGAACACTTAGGAAGGAGGAGTCGAGGATTCTCATGCAACCAAGAGTGCGAGTAAAGCACCTGAGGGTTTGAATCAAAACCCCTTGATAAGTCAATTCCAAGGATTGATGTTACACCAAAAAAGGTTTGTTACTCCCCCATCAAGTCCCAGTATTGAAAGGAAAAAGTTGCCTAAATTCACAAGCAATGGGTCGGAGGACCCCACACAACATTGCATGACTTGTGAAATGATTTGGACAGCAAATGGCCAAGAAGATAGAGCCTATTGGCTACAATCCCTAGATTCAGTGTCATCTTACTTCTACAATGTTTTGATATAGAACCCTTGTTGGCTTATCCTTACTTTAGTGTGACCATGAGCATATGTCCATACTCTCACTAAAGTGGGGGCTAAATGTAGCGTCATAAATTGTCGACCCTGACAATTTCACACTAGGTTTAGCTCCCCATTATGTGCTTGGACCTAATTATGCTCATAATTTATCTGTTTTATTAGTGTTTTCAAAAAATAAAGATATTATAGGAAATTAATATTAATTATTTATTTAATAGTAGCAAACGCCCCAAAATAGGTTTGGTCTAAGGCGGCACCGCTCTTGACCAACCTATTTTGGCCCAATTTTAAATGTTATTGTCGGCATTTTTATGTTTGCAAATTCAAATTCATTTGTCAATTTTTCATAACTAACTTTGCAGGAAACAAAGAAATGCATATGAATACAAGTCTTTTTCACCATTTAAATAGCCAATGAAATTTTGAGAAAGCAAGCATTCTAAAAAGTAGTAAAGCAGAATTAGGAACATTTTTCATCAATCAAGATTCATGTTAGCAATGCATAAGTTTATAAGTAAGATTGTTTGTGTTTTATGTTCATTTGTTTTGTGGGTACTAACACTTGCAAAACTTCTTATCAACAAGCAAATCTTCCTTGCATGAGATGTGCATCATCATGACTTCAGTCAATCAAGGAGATCAGATCTAAGTGGTAAGTTGCAGCACTTGTTATTTATCACTTATTTTTTTTTATCCATTTGTCTATGTTCGACCAAGGATAAACACTCTTTACATCATCATGGCCATTGTGGCGGAGGAAACACCAAAACAGGGTTTGACTTAGCCAAGTACCTATATGGCACAACACTTTCTCCCCTCTCTTGTGTGCGAGTGGCAGCTCTGAAGTAGATTTGGAAGAATATTGAAGACCTAATTGTGAGATGAAGCATTCAAGCAGCCTATTTCGTCAAACTAGGGCAAGAAGAATTATTCATCAACAAACGAAGTTCCAAAGACGAGTCCAGGAAGGAAGAACCTACTGAGACCTATTCACGAATTTTAGAAAGCAACATTGTCAAGTCTTGGGCACCACCACTCTAGACCAAACAATTTCAGTCCCAATTTGCATGCCAAGTTCCTCAAACTCTGCACTCTGATTTCTGTCATCATTTTTGTGTTGCAATTCTGCACTTTTTTGAAATCACATCAATTTGTTGTAAATTCATAGTTGACCTAGTTTTACATTTGCATAATCAAATCAATTTAATTCCTAATCAACCTAAAAAACACAAAAGAGGACCAAAACCCTAATCTACCATTTTGGCTCTTCCATTGAGAATAGTAGCCAAGTGGTCTTGTGTGATCAATTTTGGTTCCTCTCTAATGTAACGTTGGGAAAGTTGTGATTTAGACCCTAGATCCCTTTTCCACATAACACATCCATAACTTCTTCCTTTTTTTATTCCCTCTGATAATATATAAATTCTCTTAAACTAATGTGCATCAAATATGCATCTAAAAATTAGCTCTTTCCATGCAAGTTGGCAAAATCACAAATTCAATACTACTGTAATGTCCCCAAACTGAATTTTTATGAGATATTTAATTTATTTGTATTTTTCTAAATGTTGGAAACAAAATGAAACTTAAATAGCAAACTAAAAACTAAACAAAATGTTGATTGCAACAAGTGGCTGGAAATTAAGTTTTCAACCCTTATAAGTAGAACTGAACAATATAATTCTAGATGAATTATGACAACAACAACAAACATGGAGCACCAATAAAGAAACCCCAACTCCATTTTTTATTCAATTGTAGCAACTAGAAACATCGATATGCTAAATCAGAAACAATTTTTAGAATTACAATAATAATCAATTCTACTTACAAGAGATCATTCAACAGATTTGAGATTCCGAATGATAATATGATTGAACATGTTGAAGGTTCGGGTGATTAAACCCTAAAATTCTGGTATAGAAGGCTGCTGGAGTGGGACGACTGTAGCAGGAAATTGTACAACTGCAATAGGGTTTGGAGGTTGTTTGGCAGCTAGAAACAACTAAAACAACATTCCATTAGTGATGATTGAGTTGCCCTGGGTGGTGGGGTTGGTCTATATCCTCCCACCAACTTTCTATTCCACCCAGCACTTCGCGACCGCCCAGCCCTTCAGGACCGACCCATTCACCTCAGGTCAGATCTAAAGAGCAGGGTAGGTAGAGGCCTCCCACCCAGGGCTTCGACCACCACAAACCCCACTGGTGGGGTACCTTCTCCAATGCTGGAAAACCCCAAATGATGAATGAATATGCTGATTACAGCAATAAATGTTGCCCAAGATCACCCCCAAATGTTACAGAACTCTTTGTGATAACACAACAACAATAAAAGGTAGTGAACAACAACAACTAACTCTAAAAAAAGAAATGAAGCTCTCCAAATTGTGAACACGATATTTGCTTGTGAATCTAAAACTTGAAGATAACTTGCCAAAATCAGCTCCAATGCAACCCCTATGTGGACATGCCCTAGACAGAGATGAAAGTTTTTGTCCCCAAACTGGATAATTGAAATCCAAGAGAGTTTTTATCCTCCAAGATCTTCAAAAAACCAAATGGTTTCATTCTTGAATGTGGAAATTGAACATGAAGCTCACGTATTGAAATGCAAAGTGAAAACACAATGATCAATGAATCCAACACCCCTTTCAAATAATTTTGAAATTTTCCAATTCGGGCCATCATTTTAATTTTCCTCCAAAAGTATTTAAAGTACTTTTTCATATTAAGTATTTAAAAACAATTTTTTAATTAATTATAATAACATTATCAAGTTGTCTTTTAAAAATATAAACTACTAGGCCCAACTTAAAATAATATTATTAATCATTTCCCTTATTTTATCCTTTAGCCTATGGGAAATGAGGATAGACTAGAGGTCTTTCCCATGTCTTTAATTCTGAAAAGGGGACATGACATTCATATTCAAAACAGTTTTCAGTGATTAATTGCATATATTTCTATCAAGAAAATTGACATTCATCAAAATCTGCCCTCTGCTATATATTAGCATTGGAAATCAAAGCTTCTCAGGTCTACAAAAAAGGTCTTTTTGCTTACCTCTTAGACAAACAACCACCCCCTTCACTTACAATAAATCTACATATATACTCATTGTAGCCCTCTTCTGCAGTATAGGGGTCAATGTCTTCTTGTTTTACAATCAAATCTACCTTTAATCATGCTTACTCAAGACCCCATTTCACATATTTTAGACACATGCAAAAAAGCTCATGTGGATGAAATCAACCTCATAACAGAAAATATAGGAGGAGAACATTTCATAAAACCCTTCAAACCAGCAATTTTATATCATTTTGTAGGCCTGCAGGGTGTCTACCTTCTATCTTCATGCATCAAATCGCTAAAGTTAAACACAAACTGCAACAAATCAGCAGCATGGTGATCCACCATATCATGGTACGAAGTGCGGAGCCAAGCCCGCTTAGAGGTGTTTCCATCATTGGACCAGCAAAGCAAAGCCGATCCCCCAATTGCACAATTGTTACACATTTGACGTCTTCAACAATTGCCTCCCACATCCCACAACTTAATTCAAAGTTTTTTAAAATATATATATTTAAGAAAAAAATCCTAGCTCTTTTTTCTTACAGTTTTTTGGTCGAATTTTAACGAATTTTTAAAGTTTTTATAAAGCAATTATTTGAGTTTGTAGCTACTTTTATAGATGGCCATTACATACATAAGTAGTTGGCATATGGTATGGAATTGGTAGCTCCTACCTTCTTGACTTTATACAAGGAGTTCAATGGATGTCTTCTCTTGATAGTCATATCAAATTATGTTAGTTATGCACTAGTTGATAATAATGCATTTCATTTATCTTATTCCATCAATCTTTCATTGTCCTTTATCAAACCATCTTTAAAATCAAAATTTTAATTTGTGCATCTCATGTCTCTAACATGAGGACATTTCACAAACATAGTGGATGATAATAAAATTTGTAATTGGTTTTTGTTGTTCATTGGGACAAAAACCTCAGTGACTTGTGTATTGACAATTGGGCGACATACCTAAATCACACCCAGTCTTGACCAGTGCATAAATATCAACCATCTGCAAGCAACGAAGTGATGATTCAGTGAAGCTTATGTGTGGCGGATTCATCTCAAGTCACCCAACGCCCAATAGTTGTCTGATCTGGAGGCAAAATAGGAGGCAAATCGGAGTATTTGATCTCCCACAACATTCCAACTCCAATGCTATCTACTACAGAGGGTGTGAAGTCAATTTGGGGGCGAACCAAGATTCTGATCCAGTCACCAGCACCAGGAAAGTCTATAGCAGAGCCCTGTGAGTAACTTGGAGGCTATACCCAGGTTTTCAAATCTATCTATAATAGAGGCAAGATTAAATTTATTGGAAATCAGATATCATACATTTTGTAATGGGATTTATATGAACTACTGCTGGCAGCATATTCTTTTAATTTCCTAGAGTCCTATCTGTTTCAACTTATATGATCTGAGTCAGGGCAATTCACAAACCAGTTGTTTTTTTGCATATGTGGAATAATTAAATCAATTTGATCCGATTATTCAATCATTGTGGCGTAGGGTTAACAATTTTCAAGATGTGTGGATGATTTACTTGCTCAGACTGCATTTATTTCATAAACCTTAGATCTGGATTTAGGGCATGCTGGAACATAACAGACATTGGGCTCTTACAACTGCACTTTACTTTTTGGCTATCTTTGTCCTTCATTAATGTGGAAATGTTCATTCTCTTAGCAAAAAATTGAAAAAGGTCAAAAATTACCTGGATAAAAGCTAACTTGAGTAATAAGGGAACCTCTTTCCAGAGTGAAGATTTTAAATTGCATTTGAACACATCCAACCAACAGAATGTTTCAAAAGCATTGCAATTTAGGAATAGGAAAATATACATGCATAATGAAGTTGGAATTCAAGAAATATGTACAAAAATAACCTATGATATTGAAATAATCATATTATTATGATCTTATAGCTGAACATTAGCCACTTTCTGTTTGATCTTAGTCAAGCCTAGAGTAGTTATCCCTAATATAGTTTTTTAAATAGGACTGAAGACAATTTTGAATCTTAGCAACAAGATCAATTTTGTATTTGCATTGAAGTAACTTCATGGAGAGAGAAAAAAACTGAAAAACATTAGAATATTGTTCATAGATTAATAACATTCCCAAAGGATTCAAGTATGAGAGGAATTGGAAATGAACTTTTACAAGACAATGATAATGGCCCAAATGAAAGTAAAAATCAACTTTATATAATGTCTCCTCTTTGAAACCGCCTACAACTGCCAACAAGGATTCATTGTGGGCATTCCGCACATTTTAAGATCCTCTTAAAGCATTGTACAACATTCTAAAACATAGCGCAATCATAACAAAGGATGGTGTAGCATAAACAAAGGATAGCACAAGCTTTTGAAGGCCAGATCATAATGATATGGCGTAAGCAATATGGGTGGCAAATGAAATATTAAGTAATATTTTTATAATTAAAATTTATTTTTAATATCAATCAAGGGGCATTTGAAGACTTGTCTTTTTGACGAAAATTCTAGTTCAGAGAGACCAAGCAAGGAGAAGGAGACATATTCATCAAGCATTCTATTTTTCTGATTTCTACTCCTTGCTGGGATCTTTGTGCTTTGGTTCAATTACCTGATGACAAAACCCCACAATTTCTTGGAGTGATTTCATACAAGAGTCACTATTGGGCAGAACCGTTCAAATTTCAGATTAATACACTTGTGTTGAAGGGGCACTGTGATTGCTGGAGTAAATTTGCATTCTTTTTGGGTAGAAATATATCAAGTTTGTGGTTGTGATCTACAGAAATAAGGAGTGTGCTAACAGCTGGGTACCATCCACCATATAAATCACTGCCATTAGAGGAGGATAATGGTTTCCTTATGATTGTTGGTTGCTAATGGTACATTACATCATAGGTGCAGCAATGGAAAGGTTTCATACAGCTAGTCAATGGTTCCACATATATAAATTACATCGTTGTTTCCAAGGTAGCACTGCAAGTTGGTGTAGTCGGCAAAATATAAACAGTTGAGACATAACTCAGATATATGGTGAATCCATATGGTATATCTAACTCTTGTACTCCTATCGTAATGAAAATTTGAATCTAGATTATGGTGTTGTTCGTAAGCAGATTGTAAAATACCCTTCCCGTTTGAGAATAAATTTTGTGATTACTTTAGTTTGATAGATGCCCCATTTTATCAAACTAATGGTTACCATGCACATAGAATGAACTTCAAACTAGAAAGTAAGCGCCAATCTAATAACTGATTTTAGAACTTCTATCTGTTTGCACCATACAAGATTGAACAGAGCTATGTTTCACACTATAACATATATTTCTGAACTTGGTATTGAACAGTATTACAATGATGATACTTCAGAAATCATTACAACAACAAATATTCCAGATTCATACAATCTGAGCTTAAAACAATGAGTGATATATTCTATATTTATGACTTGGCAAATAACATCTAAACAATGGCAAGTTCTGGATTTAGATGGCTGAGATTGAGACTCATTACAAGCACGCATATGGTCCAGGCATGAACAATAATTAAAAAGACCTACAACTATTATATTAGATGTTTATAGCAGGTATTTCTTTGCACAGAAAAGTATAACATACTTGGTAACGCCTTCTTGAAAGTATCACAGCAAGGTTATGAAGACACCTGAGCAATGCGAATACCTCTATGAGCTGATGTAGACCAACGACCCTTCCAAAAAACTGTATAACTCCTCAAAAACCCACGTGAACCTCTTCTAATCGCCTACAAACCACTCTCAGGCTGCAGTGACTTGCCAGTCAGCAATAAACCAATCCAAAATCACCATGTGAGGCACCAACAAGATCACACCATGAATATTAAGCTGCATACAGGTCTGAAACTTAGGCGTCAGCCTCCTACAAGCGCTCACGCCGCCCTACAAGGTCTCCACGGCAAAAAATGGGAAGCATATATAGTTTTCTTCAAGCTATGACCTTCTAGAAAGTCTCACGACTTGATTTCTAGACCCTCGACTTTAGATAAGCGGCTCCAATATTTCCTGTGATGTTTTGTGAATGGACAACATCAATTATTGCAACCCTTTATTGTTGGTAGCATTTCTTCCTTCAATACGACTTGGACTGAGATTACCACGCCCTTTTTGGATATTCGACCAAGCTCGGAAATGTTAGATGATCACTCTAATAATTATTGGCAGCAGATTATGTTCACAAAGGATACTGCCCTTCCATTCCACAACACCTTAGAATAAAATGGCAATCGATTAAATACTCCCATGATTTAATATTTGTCGTTGTAGTTTGGCCGACTTAGAAGGCCTCCAAAGGCTTGCGATGAAATGCCAGGAAGAATAAAATAAGACGACTCCCCTTAATATAGCGACTAGGAAGGAATAAGCCCAATATAATTAAGAGATCGTATAATCTTAATTATGCGATATCAAAAGGAATACTTTAGCTGCTAGAAGAAAATACGGGAGGTGCCAACTTGTTTGCCACCTATTGAATTTGCCTTCTTATTTGTTGTGCATTTCGTTTTTTATAATCTCATGATGCCAAAGTCATAGCCTTAATCGGCTAGATTTCCCAGCACAAAGTACTTCATGGCTTCTTGCTGATGTTTGTCTTATATGGGTCTTTGTTGTTCTCGATACTCCCTCATAACCCTTCAACACTTTCCTTTCACAGCTTAGTAATATTAATATTGTTGCCCACTATTAAAACAATTACCAAAATCTCATATGTTATTGCGGCAATATAGTATTCAGAATCCCTTTTAATTGCCCAACAAAGAAAATTATTATTTTCCTTTTAAATGCATCAAAGAAATAATACTCATTTCTGACCATATATCTAATTTTCCCAATAATATTCAAAGGGTTACTTTGCCATTAAAACATATTCAGAATCACTCCACATCATTGAAAATACTCTTAAATTTTTGAATAATAAACTTTATTTTGAAGATAGCCAAATACCTCCATAAATTTGCCCTCAAAGAAGACTTACAAAGTTTGCCCAATGTGAACTCCTTCACAAATCCACTCTTAGAAAGACTTAGGTTTTTGTCCAACCCCTTTTCAAAATCTATTGAAGGTTTTCATCCTTGGAGATTTAGCTGAATCTGAGATTCAAGCCCTCTACATAAATCATGAGAAATATCAACTCAACACTGGATGCAAAATGCCTTGCACATCAACTCCTTTTAAACGCTCCAATGAATCTTCCAAAAGAATCCAACTTGTAACTAACACCAGCTTCTAGAAGCAACTTTATTTAATAAAGTGACCTTTTTAATATTTAATTATTTCCACTTTATTTTAATTAAAATAATTAATTAAAGTCATTCTTTTGAAATGATATTAATTTTTGGACAACTTAAATTAATTAAATCACTTCATCAAAAATTTGGGGACATTACATAGATTGACACTTGGAATGATATTTGAATTGCCCAATGGAAAGTGTCAAAAACGCTCCAACAGTTGGAAAGATTGCTTGTGAAACGACAATCTTCCTCTGCATTTGAGAGGGGCAACTCCCTCGTATGATCGTAACTGAATTTTTAAGTGGAAATTAAAAGAAACTTAAACAAATTCATTACCAAGGTCATAGACCACACATACAAGCTTCACAATGATTTTAGATTTTCAAAATGGCAACACATTCAAATCGAGACGCCAAGAAATGAACATGTTTCAAATGTGATTCATGAAAGATTGACTATTCGCATTCACAAATAAAATTTAGGATCACAAAGGTTATCACCAACTTAACACACAAAAAGATTAATGATAACACTTAGAAAACACCATGAATGCACCTTCAAGAATGCATTCTATTACTTTGTAGAATTGCACAATTCCAAAAAAATCCCCTTATGTAAACTTGTGAAAATGTTAAAAAGTCCCTTTACAATAACATAAGCCTTGTATATATAGGTTTGACCTAGTATCTCGATTTGAATGTGTTGTCATTTTGAAAATCTAAAATCAGTATGAAGCTCGTATGCATGGTCTATGATCTTCGTAATGAAGCTGTTTAAGTTTCTTTATTTTCCACTTAAAAATCCAAATAAGATCATACGAGGGAGCTGCCCCACTCAAATGCAGAGAAAGATTGCCATTTCACAAGCAACCTCTCCAACTGTTAGAGTGTTTTCGCCACTTTCCATTGCATGAGTCAAATATAATTTCAAATGTCAACCGCTTATCAACAGGTGCACAGTCCTTTAAGGTCACTGTCACTGCCAGAACATTGATCATTATGACAACTTCATTATTGGTCCAGGTATGAAGGATTGTAAGATATATTATTATTGAGGTTTCAGGACTGCTGGGATGAACATAAGTCCATAATGTATGCTTCTAACAACCTTGTGTTATTGTTCATAGACCAGTTTGCCTATCAAGCAAAGTATTCAATTTATTGAAACAGTATTCTTTATTTTCAGACTTTAGCTAATCTATATATCTGGTCCATATTGCTGTTTATCTGCACTGTACTATATCCATGAAATATTTCAATTTGTGTAATCAGAAAATGCCAAAAGGGGGACATAAAACCAGAAAATATAAAAAAAAATAAAAAATTTGAATTGGGGATATTACACTTTAGATAAAAGCACTTTGTCTAAACTATTTTAGAATAAAATAATAACCAAATAGCTTACATCTGTTATGGTGGTTGCCTCTTCCTCAATAACTCCATCATTCATTAATTCCAATACCCGCTAGGCAAATACATGTGCCGGAGGTGGATATACCCATTGAACCTGTTAAAAGAATGTAGATTGTTAAGTCACATTGCCAACAGTAACATTTTTACATGTCTTGGTGATAATAACTCCCTCATTTCAAATGGAATGGTAAAGAAGATCCACTAAGACCACTCACGGAACTGGCACTTCAGCATATTAATCTAGAACATGATTCATGTTAAAAATATATATTCTTCTCCAGAACAATGCAGGAAGATAAGACCTTTCAGCAAACAGAAAGGAATGGGAATGCAGAACAAATAGTTATGACTTTAGAATAGTTCAATGGAAATAAACTGATTTATCATCATGGATAAGGATAGTTACAATCAAAAGTCCAGGGGTGTTTGTTCAGTGATTAGGGATTCCCAAACTGCCACTTTTCCTTACAACCACTGGCATATACCAAAAAGTTTCACAAAATAATTAGTTTCTTGAGCAGTTTGCAGGCCAAAGAGTGATAACTAAACCCAAGGTTAAGGAAACATAGCTACATTTGAATAACTCATTGACCCTAGCCACAAACACAAAGTTGTCACATTGCATTTGAGAGCTATATGACTTCAAAACTACATGATCTTCTTCCTCTAAAGATTTTTCCAACAATTAATTACTTCTTTATCATACTTTATTCCAGAGCCCCAAAATAACTTTAAGCAGTCTTGAGGTATCAGTTCTTCTCATTTTTTGTTGCCTCTAGAGGGATTCATAGACAAGATAAATGCTATATGTCTTCCAAACAAACAAATATAATATTAAGCTCAACTGTAATAGAAGATGAAAGAAGACAAGAAGTTCTTTTAATAAAAAAATGAGAGATATCCACACAACAAACAGACAAAATGGAACAACAAGAACAGGAGATTGCCTTATGGGTCTTAGAAAACAGAAACAAAGAAACAAAATATATCAGTCTATAGATGACCAAAACAGGTCAAAGGGACTCCAAAGTACAGCCAACAGAAAGACTGTTAAGGATCACAATAAAGCTACACATTATAAATACACTAAAAGTACACTAATAAAAGAGCCTTGCTAAATAGAAGGTTAACCCAAAGGAGGTAAACCCTACAATTTCAGAAGATAAAGCCATTCTTACAAACACTACAAACAATATATATAGGATAGATTGGAAACAATGACTGCACATGATCTCAATCATGTGTCTTGGCTCCATCTTTGTTGATCGCTATGAAAGAGCCGATACATGACCTGATTATATCCACTGGAGAATGGCCATATTAAGGAGGGCCTAGCTATGTGATCCTAGGGAAAGGTAGAGAGTGTCTCCTAGAAACTCTTCTAATGTCCAAGGTTGATGATTCTCCAAACTAGAAAGGAAACCAGCAGTATATGCTTGGGTGGATCTCCTAGAATGCAGATGAGAGGTGGTACCCATCCCTCTAGACCAAAGAACAAATGATCTACCATGTCTCAACCAAGAAAAGAAGGATTAAGGCACCCCCAATGGTTGCACATGGAGGAGGATGCAGCCTCACAAATATATAACTATCCATGGTGGTAGTTATAGCATCAAAGGGGTACTTGGCACCTCCAAACAATAAGAAAAGCTGAAAGATACTGGCAATCCATCTATTGGTCCTCAAGGTCCCTTGCAAAACCTAATGCTTGAAAAAGACAACTTCTTAGGGGTAACAAAGTGAATCATATCCGCTCACGAAAACGAAAAAAGGTGGCAAGTGGCCCACTCGAATCTTTATACAAGCAATAGCATCTTCCTCCAAATCGCATAGTAGATGGAACACCTAACAATAAGTGCTACATTGTTTGCACCTTCTAAGAGAAAATACAACATACTATGTCAACTTGAGGAATGTTTGAATCAGACTCAAGTTGCAACCGTTGAAAACAGGTACTTGGTTTACCAAAAGGAATCCTAGAACTGAGTCCAATAGCACTAGATCTACTCTAGGTGGACGATGATGCCATTCACAATTTATAAAAAATGTCTTCCCTGTGCTGAGAGGTTCATGGGGTGAGATGTACGTGGCCTTAATACATTGATGGTGTATGGCCTTCTTGACCACTATATTGATCACCCCCACTTTTGGAAGGAGAGGAGTGGACATCAAAAAGTACTTGAAGGGAGGAAGGAAAACAATTGAAATGACAATCAACTAGACAAGCTTGTTAGTCTTCAAATGCCAACATTGTTGTCATCTAGTCAGAGTTGAGGAAGTAGCCCACTATAAAGAAATATATGTCTCTCTCGACCTCAAGCAAGATCTACCATGGACCAAAGTCTATGGAGATAGAAAGCAATCCTAAAGATGCCCACAATACAGAGGGAGAATGTTAGTTTGCAACAGTCATGTGCTGAAGCAAGATAATCTGTACTGTGCACAATCTCAATATGCACCCAACCAACAAGCCCTAAGCTAGAATCCCAAATAATGTACCCGTGACACACCCCGTTGATTTAATGATAACATCAGAAAACCAAATCTTTATAGACATATCTAGCAAATGCATCTGAAAACACTGGCACTCTAAAAGACTAAAACAGAAAGGGGAGAATAACTCCCACAAAGCCATAGAAGTAGCATAAGATTAAGACATGGACATTGATTGCACTCCCAAGTATATATAGCCTGTTTCGATTCGTACAGGTTTCCCATTGTAGGAAACTAGTACTTGGAGAGAGAACTGCAGAATTTTGAAAATAACAGCTATCATGTAAACCTCTGAAATTCACAAGTTATGCTAGTGCAAACCTCAACAGGCTATAGCATTATGGGAGTGTTGCAGAGGTTGCCTGAGGGGTTCTAACAAGAGCACGAACAAGAAATTGAAAATTATAAATTAAGAGAACATTATGAATTACAATTATCATGTATGCCCGATGAGTTAACAAATTACAAATTGTGCTAGAGCAGTTCTCAACTGGCTATAAAATTGCGGGGATACGTCAACTGAGGGATTACTACAACCACCAATCTAGAAATTCTACATTAGGAGAACACTAGAGTCTAAACAGTGCTGGTAGGCACTAAGATGTCTTTAACAAGTTCATCCTTAACCAATTTTGGTTAGGGAGGACAATTGCACAAAACATAATGGCAAGTCACAGCCCACAGTTGTGATGTGTAGAAATTTATTCATGGATGATTGTTGTGTGGTAATATTAAGCCTGATAATCATTGTTTGAACCTACAAGCTTTCTTTCCTGTGTAGAGCTAACCATATGAGAGCCTTTCAATGGAATTCAATGGAGGATTATCGATGAAAAAACATAGAAACAAATACTTTTTTTTGTTTGCTGACTGGTTTAGCAAGCTGGCTATACTAATACCCTGCATGAAGACCACAAGCAAACAAGAAATTATGAGAAAGTTTTTGAAGTACACGTAGATGTATTTTGGTCTGCCAATATTGTTTCAAATTGTGAGAGTGGATTCCTTTGTATTTAGGTTGTGCTTTGAAGCTTGATTGATACCAAGTGAAGCATTCTGCAGTGTTTCATTCCTCCGATAAAGAGTGATGAATTGAAGGCTTATTCACATACTGTGTGGCTACAACACAAGCATCAAAAGACTTACGATGAAAACATTCCAAATCTTCAACATGGCTACAACCCTGACTTTTCTTTGCTTAACATAGCAACCAGAGAACCCTGACTTGAGATGAAATTTGTGAGATAACTACTGGTGGTCC
Organism: Sequoiadendron giganteum; assembly: GCA_007115665.2. NCBI lineage: Eukaryota > Viridiplantae > Streptophyta > Pinopsida > Cupressales > Cupressaceae > Sequoiadendron > Sequoiadendron giganteum. The sequence goes on from CM021101.1 coordinate 222,913,178, forward strand.
CATATCCTTTTACCACCTCATGGATGTCAAATGTTAATGAAACCTCTCTGTCAGCATACATGTGCCTTGTGTTTGCAGTTGTAGGCCTTGTAATTATTTCAGATATAATAAACAAAGGCTTTGGAAGATCTGCAATAGTGGAAAAATAAAGGAATTTCTCCATTCCTAGATACCTACAGATCATATCCATTGTGAAAGTAAATAAGCTGGCACACTGATCAAGTGAAATTAAATACTAGTAAAACTGTAAATTTTGACTTTTATTCAAGAAAGTCAAGAAACTATGTTGGGAACAGGTAAAACGGCATGTTTCTCCTGCAGTCTTAAATCGGCTCAGGTTAAGCATGTGTTTATGCTCAATGCCAAGAACAAAGTATACAAGCAAAAGCAAACATCAAGTTGCCAATAAATCGTATTTTATTGAGTAGAATATCAAAAATCAGTATTGAGAATGTAAGAAAAGAGCAAATTCATATTTGTAAACATGATTTTGTCCATTTAAATAGGTGTTGGTAATAATTTAAAAGTGTCACCATACATTGAAAATTTAAAAGTCTTGTAAATTGTAATTTCCGTCTGTCACTTCATAATTAATTACAAATAATGAAGAATGTATCTTATTTTTAAAAATGTTAATTGTATTAAAAACATCTGTGTAGAATTTACATTAGTTTATTTCTAAGGTTTTAATTAATTTTTTCATGTCTGTCAAATGTGAATGGAGGCATAATGCAGAGTCCTTGTATAGACTTGACACAAGAAATTCTCACAAATGTTCGTTCAGTTGGGCCTGTATCGATAGTTGCTTTTTGAAGAGTTAAACATTGTGTTTTGTGTATTGTTAGTGCCCAAGTTAATCTTAAGGGTATTTGTATCAAGCTTCCCCGTTGGATTTGTGTGATTAGAATGATAAATGGGTGTTGATTGTCAAAAGGTATTTCAGAGTAACTGTCAAATTTGACCAATACATATGTTGGTGGTTGTGGTGGTGTTGTTCTTGGTTTATATACAATCTATTGAACAAATCCAAGAGCTCCATTTACCATCCTTGCTTGTATGAACAAGTTTTTTATTAACATAATTCTTGCATTTATACTCAATAATAATTCAATATCTAGTTCATTGAATCTACATTTTCTTCCGCTAGACTGCTTGTGCCATTTTTTGTTAGAACGTTGTGTGCAAGTAGTTTTGCCAACATGAGTATAATTTTTTCCTATTGTGGATGTGAACATTTTCATTTGTTGAAAAAAAATGAACATTGTTTTCAAAATCTTCATTTGTTGTTGCATCGAGTCTTCTATTAGACCCTGTCATTAGAAGTTTCCAATCATCTATCGTAGGGTTTGTATCTTTAATATTTTCTAGCAATTGGTGAAATCTTTGTTGATCATTGTTTAGTCCATCTTGTCTGAAAATGTGGTCAAAATTTATGACATTTGTATATTCTTCCCACAATATTCTAGCTCGTCTTTTGTAGCTATATGTTGGTCTGTCATTAACCGGTGGTAACTATTCGAGGTCTCCAACCAAAATCAATGATATTCTTTAAAGTAATTCATAAATATTGTCTTGAAAATTATTTGTGATAAATATTCAATTGCAGTACATATAAAACTAATTTTTTAAAGAGAAATAATCTATGGTGTTTGAATTTTGAGAGAGAGACATACCTGCAAAATTTTGATTTGAATTTTGTGGAAAAGCTTGGCGGACTTGACAGCCTATGTTTTCGAGTAATTTTTCATCTAGAAATCTCATTTCATCAATCAATATATATTTGATATGTGCTAATTTGTATTGAAATATGTTAATCTTGTCCCTTCTTTGAAGTTTCTTATTGGAATTTTCAATTTCGAATGAATAGTCGATGCTCTGATATTGAATGTTGTTACTCCAGTTGGAGCGAATAGAAGAAGGGGAGATTGATTTGGTATTGAATCTTTCTAAGGTGTTTCTTTTATTGCACCTATAACATATGACTTTCATGTTCCTGTTGTTTCTTGAATAATCATAAACAGTGGAGATTTATATTGATTTGCATTGTAGTGTGAGGGGATAATATTAACTATTTTACGTTGTTGATTGCTGAGGTTTTCATAGTTGATAGATAGTGCCACATTATGATGAATTAGAGAGTCATTACTTTTCATAGTGGTAATGAAATTGATAGCTTCACTATTCATAGTGGTAATGAAATTGATAGCTTCATTTGTATATTGTTCACTTTTGAAGTCAGTAGACCAATGTATTTGTTTGTCTAAATATCTTCTTCCCAACATATCTATCTCTAAAATGTGCATGGTTTGACCATGTTCTAGTCTTGATATAATTTCCCATTCATGCTCTATAGTGGTATTTTAGACAATGTCGTTATCTTCTGATTGAGAATCACTATTGTTTTCAATAGTTTTTGTGATTGCTCTCCACTCAACATGTCATTGATTATAATCATGGTTTTCCCAACTTGATAGTATTGAATCATTGTTATGACCAATATCTTTGCTAATGTCATGAAATGGTTTGTAGAGCAACAATTCTGAGAAGCAAAAATCAAACCATTTATTTGATTCCCTTGGAGGAATAGATGAAAATTTAGGAAAGACTCGTATAATAGCTGGTGTTTTTCTTGGATTCCATTTGTTTTCATTTTTATGCTTAACATTATATATCCATGATTTTGTTGAATTAATTAGTGATACCTGCTTCCATGTGCAGAGGTTTGTATTGTACGCATCAATGTAAGATAGTACTTGTTCTTCATTATTATTATCCTGATGTAAAACCACACGTTTGAAAACCCCGGTTGATACATTTAGATTGATAAATCTTATATTGCTTTCCACCAATGGGGGTTCTAATAACATATAGCTTGTTTCTTGTTCTCCAATATCTCTTTTTGTTATCGTTTCAATTATGAGCTTCTTATAAGCTTTTGTAGCAAGATCGTCTAGATTTTCTACATTTGCAAAACATACTATTATTTGTTGGTACATTTTTGAGCTTCTCTCTACCTTTGTTGCATACTTGGCAATGTATTTA